>JAUPFV010000002.1:168645969-168943469 GCA_036936605.1 Limnanthes douglasii subsp. nivea
CTAGAACTTTAGCATCATTCATAATTGAAGACCAATAATATCGTGCCAACAAAACCCGATGCGTCAAAGACTTGAAACCATAATGTGTTGAACCCTCACCATCATGTAACTCAGATAAGATATCTTGAGACTCTAGTTTTCCAAAATAACGTAGCAATGGTCTACTTAAATATTTCTTGTATCCATCCAATACAACATAACCATGGGCGTTATATCTTAATTTTTTAGCCAGCTGTGGGTCTTGAGGTAACACACCCTTTTGTAAAAAATTAAAAATATCAGACCTCCAATCACACCTCGAATTGTACTTGTAGTGAAAAATACTTTCTCGGTGTATTTACATTGCTCTGATCGTGTTAAAATATAAGGACTCTCCTACAAAAATATCCAAAGATATTCTTCTGTATAAGTAATTTTTTCCAAAGAGTCAGTAAATGTATTATCTCCTCAATTAATATGCGCTACAATCACTTTGTCAAATAAGAGAGCCAAATTTCGAAGCTCGCTAAGATACAAAATCAAATAATCATTCTTAGCCTCGGAAACACCTGCCATATGATTTGCCACTAATTGTGAATCTGTTTCCAAACACACTATTGTTGCCCCACAAATATTTGCAAGCCTTAAACCAACCAGTGTAGCTTCATACTCAGTCTCGTTACTCGATGCATGAAAACCAAATTTAATAGCTTGATACATTGCCTCCCAGAAGGAGTAACGAACTGCACTCCTGCACTAGATCCCAAAATACTAGAAACACCATTAGTTCAAACCACCCACATCAAATTTTCTAGCGAGAATTCAACAAGAAAATCAGCTAACGCTTGAGTCTTAATAGTCGTTCGAGGAGAAAAAGTAATATCGAAATCTCCAAATTCTATTGACCACTTGGTCATCCTTTCATAAACGTCTGGGCGTTGTAACATATTTTTTAGTGAAAATAAGTTCGAACCTCAATAATATGAGCTTGAAAGTAATGGTGTATTTTCCTAGTAGCCACAACTAAAGCTAAAGACAATTTTTCAAGTCTCAAATACCTTTTCTCAGTTTTCAACAAACTTTTACTAACAGAGTAAACTCGCTTCAAAATTCCATTATCTTCACTTATCAAAATAGCACTCACAGCGAAGTCTAACATTGCTATGTATAAAAAAAAAACTACTCTCTAGTTCGAGGCTTAGACATATCTCTAGTGATAACAAACGTTCCTTAATTCTCAAAAAATCTAGTTCACAATCTAATGTCCATTCAAACTTCTTTAGTTTTCGTAGCACTTGGAAAAAAGGAAAACACTTGTCAGAAAACCTCGAAATAAATCGATTAAGGGCAACTAACCTTCCTGTTAAGATTTGCACTTCCTTAATAATTCGAGGTGACATCATTGAAACTAAAATCTTCAATTGATCTGGATCAACCTCTATCCCATTTTCACTAATTCTATACCATAGAACTTCCCTGCTCGAACTCCAAAGGTAAATTTTCTCAGGATTTAGCTTTAATCAAATATCACTTAAATTTAAAAAACTTTATCCTAAATTCTCCAAGTGTCTCTCATCAGTTGAACTTTTAACTAACATATCATTGATACATACCTTTATATTTCTCCCAACCTGAGAAACAAAAGCTTTATTCATCAACCTTTGATATGTTGCTCCAACATTATTCAACCCAAATAGCATAGCCCTATAGCAATGCAAGCCTCGATCTGTGATAAATGTAGTACTTTTTTGGTCTTTTGGATCCATCTGAATCTCGTTATACCCTACAAAAGCATCAATAAAAGATATAATTTTATTTCCTGAAGTAGAATCAACGAGTTGATCTATTGGAGGAATATGGAATGGATCTTTAAAACATGCTCGATTCAAATCTGTGAAGTTAACACACATTCTCAATTTTCCATTATTCTTTTTCACCAACACAGGGTTTGTTGTCCATAAAGGATAATGTGCCTCCCGAAAATGTCCGACCTTATACAAACGATCCACTTTTAAAATAATAGCCCCCGACTTTTCAACAGAAACAACATGTCTTTTTTGAATAACAGGCTTGATCCTAGGATTTATTGCCAAGCTATAACATATCACATTAGATGGAACCCTGAGAACATCTTCTGTTTTCCAAGAGAAAACATCCAAATTAACGAACAAAAATTGCAACAATTGTTGACATAAATTTTGTGACAGTAATGTCCCTATTTAAAGAATCTTTCCATTATGAAAAGAATACTCTTCTATGCCTTCTCATATAGCTAATAATGTGATACAGACAGTTCGGTGAATTAGCAGTTTGGAGCTCCGGTGTCAGTTTTTTACCCACAACACCTTGTTTCGAAGGAAACAACGTCACGAACGCAAGTCACCAGCTTCGCTCGTGAGCTATGGGATTTTTTAGGCATTCGGGCTCATCTATCCTCTTTTTTCGCAATTTTAATACTTTAGGCTATTTTTATAATTTTCATATTTTTAGTTTTAGGGTTTTGCTTGAACTCTATATAAACCTATCTTCTATTCATTGTTGAGGGAATTGTTTTTTATTAATAAAAAAATTAGGGTTTTATCCCTTTAAGCTTCTGCTACATTTCACTCTCTATCATAGTGGTATCAGACACAGGCAGTCCTGCGCGATGGTACGAGGAAGAACCATCGGTCGCGGTGGCGCTAGAGTGACTAGAGATACAAGTGAAGTAGATGATCGTGAAGATGCTGACCTACGCCTTCAGGTAGCCGATCTTACCCGGCAGGTGGCTGTTCTTACCGCCAAGCAACAAGGCACAGAGGTTGAGGATATGGTTAACCCTTTTGGGGAGGGGATCGACCAGAATACTTCTCACACCCGCCGCTGGGAGCTTGGGTTAAAGATAGACGTCCCGGACTTTAATGGCAGCCTTAAGGCAGAGGCACTTATCGATTGGTTATCCCAGATTGAAGAAGTCTTGGACTTGAAGGAAGTTCCGGAGGAGAGAAGGGTCGCATTAGTCACCATCCACCTACACGGTAGGGCACAGGCTTGGTGGCAGCAGGTGAAGCAGAACCGCACGTGTGCAGGCAAGGATAAAGTCCAGAGTTGGGAGAAATTCAAAAGAAAAATCCGCAAGGCTTTCCTTCCCTACAACTTCGAGCGGGAACTCTACCAGCGACTTCAGAATCTTCGTCAGGGACCCAGATCTGTGGATGAATATACCGAAGAATTCTATCAGCTGCTGACTCGCACAGATGTGACCGAGTCGCCGCACCAGCGGGTCTCCCGCTATATTGGCGGGTTACGCCTTCAGCTTCAAGATACGCTGAATATGTTCGATCCATCCTCTGTTTCTGAAGCCCATCGGCGTGCCCTCCAGGCAGAAAAGCAGTCGGCTCGCCGGACCCAGACTGGCGTAAGGACCAGTGCTCCTTCAGGGATTTCGGCGTCCAAACCAGTTCTCCGCACAACACCTGATCCGATCCCTCCTGGGCGCCGCCCAACACCTGATCAGCTCCCTCCTGGGCGTGGTCCACCAACCCGTTCTTCAGGAAATCTACGGTGCTATGGCTGTGGTGAATTAGGGCATCGTCAGGTAGAGTGTCCAAATGCTGCGGGTGCTAGGGGTCTCTCCTCTCAGGAGGCGTTTGAACCGAATCCTATTGTTCTTGATGGTCCTCCGAAATTCGATACCTACAATGATGACTTGCCTGAGGATGCGGAAGAAATTGTGATTGGCGACGTTGGAGCAGTGCTGATGCTGCGCCGTACTTTCCTGTCTCCTCGCGTTCCTGAGCAGAGCGACTGCTGAGGAGTAACGTGTTCCAGTCGACGTGTACGATCGACGGGAAGGTGTGCACCTTCATCATTGATGCTGGTAGCTGCGAGAATGTCGTCTCCGAAGCAACGATTTTGAAGCTAGGGTTGAGGACAGAATCGCATCCCAAGCCGTACAAGCTCGCATGGTTAAGCAAAGGTACTGATATCACCGTCTCCAAGCGCGTGCTTGTTTCTTTTTCTGTAGGGCAAACATACCATGATGAAGTCTTTTGTGATATTGTCCCTATGGATGCTTGTTATCTACTGCTTGGCCGTCCTTGGCAGTACGATCTGTCTGTTATACATGATGGGCGTGCAAATACCTACTCATTCCTCTTTCGGGGAAAAAAGATCATTCTTATGCCAGCAAAGCCTCGACCACTGAGCATTCATTCTACTCCTTCCACATCGACTTTGCTGTCCCGTGCTTCTTTTCAGACAGGCATGGAAGAGGCTGGCGTGGTTTTCCTATTGTTATGTGACCCTGTTGTGCCTAATTCCAAGGCGGACCATAGTCCTGTCATTCAGTCTCTTTTGCAGGAGTTTGCAGATGTGTTTCCAGCGGATTTGCCACCCGAGTTACCTCCTCTGAGAGATATTCAACATCAGATCGACTTGGTCCCTGGTACTGCTCTCCCAAATCGACCCCACTACCGAATGAGCCCGAAGGAGCATGAAGAATTACGACGACAGGTGGAGGATTTGTTGGAGAAGGGACATATTCGGGAAAGTCTCAGCCCTTGTGCAGTTCCGGCATTACTGACACCGAAGAAGGATGGTTCTTGGCGTATGTGTGTGGACAGCCGAGTTATTAACAAGTTCACTGTTCGCTACAGGTTTCCTATACCTCGCCTGGATGATCTGTTAGACCAGTTGGGTGGTGCTTCTGTGTTTAGCAAGCTTGATTTGAAGAGTGGATACCATCAGATTCGGATTCGTCCTGGTGATGAGTGGAAGACGGCGTTTAAGACGCGTGAGGGCTTGTTTGAGTGGATGGTGATGCCGTTTGGCCTGTCCAACGCGCCTAGCACGTTCATGTGTATCATGAATCAGGCATTGAGGCCTTTCATCGGTAAATTTGTTGTTGTTTACTTCGATGATATTCTGATTTATAGTTCGAACCATTCTGTGCATCTATCCCATTTACGTGAGGTGTTATTGGTGTTGCGTCGAGATAAGTTTTATGCTGCTACTGCCAAATGTTCGTTTATGTCCCCAGCTGTTCAATTTTTGGGTTATATTGTTTCTGTTGACGGGTTACGAGCTGATCCGAGCAAAGTTGCTGTTGTGGACCAGTGGCCTCGACCTACTTCCATTACCGAGGTTCGTAGTTTTCATGGTTTAGCATCGTTTTATCGGCGTTTTATTCCCCATTGCTGATGCAGCATTTGTAGAAGTTAAACGACGTCTCACCACAGCGCCTATTTTGGTGCTGCCCGACTTTTCCCAGCCATTCGAGCTTCATTGTGATGCATCTAAATTTGGTATTGGGGCAGTTCTCTCCCAATCAGGGCGTCCTGTGGCTTTCTTCAGTGAGAAATTGGCAAATGCCAAACTGCGATTTAGTACTTATGATATTGAATTTTATGTGATCGTTCAGGCTATCAAACATTGGCGTCATTACTTGTTTCAGCATGAATTTGTGCTATATACTCATCATGATTCTTTGAAGTACCTTGGTAGTCAAGACAAAGTATCTCATAGACATGCTGCTTGGATAGCTTATTTGCAGCAGTTCACTTTTGTCATCAAGCACAAGGTTGGTATTACGAATCGGGTTGCTGATGCTTTGAGCCGACGTCACACTCTGTTGACTAAGATACGCGTTCAGGTTCTTGGCTTTGATTCTTTTGTTGACCTTTATGTTACTGACTCATTCTTTTCTCAGGTTCTGGAACTGATTCAGCAGGGCGAACATTCTGATTTTTTATTGGAAGATGGCTTTCTCTTTCGTGGCGTACAGCTGTGTATCCCTGACTGTAGTTTGCGTCTGCGGCTGATCTAGGAGCTGCATAATGAAGGTCACGTGGGCCGTGATCGAACATACCAGTTGCTATCGTCCTCCTATTTTTGGCCATCGATGCGGAAGGAAGTTGGTCGTTTTGTCGCCCGTTGTCGAATTTGTCAGTTGGCCAAGGGAACATCCACAAATGCAGGTCTTTATTTACCCCTGCCGATTCCGGCTCAGCCCTCGACCGACATTAGTATGGATTTTGTTCTTGGTTTACCCCGGACTCAGCGTGGATTCGATTCTATTTTTGTGGTGGTTGATCATTTTTCTAAGATGGTACACTTCATTCCCTGTAGAAAAACATCTGATGCAGTGTGTGTTGCGCAGCTTTTCTTTCGGGAGATTTATCGTATTCATGGCCTTCCTAGTACCATTGTTTCTGACCGTGACACCCGGTTTGTGAGTCATTTTTGGCGCAGCTTATGGCGTATGGTGAATACACAGCTCAACTTCAGTAGTGCTTACCACCCTCAGACGGATGGTCAGACAGAGGTGGTTAACCGATCTCTCGGTAACTTGTTGCGCAGTCTGGTAGGAGATCATCCGAAGGCTTGGGATTAGCGCTTACCGCAGGCGGAGTTCGCCCATAACCATGCTCTTAATAGATCCACGGGTTTTTGTCCTTTTCAGGTGATGTATGGTATTGTGCCTAGGGGTCCAGTAGACTTGTTAGCACTGCCTAGCAAGATTCGTCCTCATACAACTACTGAGGAACTTGTCTCACAGATTCGCCAAACCCACCAGCAGACTCATGATCAGTTGGTCTTGAGCACCGCCAAATATAAGTCTCAGGCAGATTCTCATCGTCGTCCTGTACAGTTCGAAGTTGGTGACTATGTATGGGCAGTTTTAACAAAGAATCGGTACCCTGCTGGTGAATACAATAAACTGGCCGCCCGGAAGATTGGTCCAGTAGAGATTGTGGAGCGGATCAATCTGAATGCTTATCGACTACGTTTGCCTAGCCATGTCCGCACGAATGATGTTTTCAATGTTAAGCATCTGATTCCTTATGCAGGTGACTCTTCTGATGGGGAAATCGGGTCAGATTCGAGGGTGAATCTTTTCTACCCCGGCGGGAATGATGCAGACAGTTCGGTGAATTAGCAGTTTGGAGCTCCGGTGTCAGTTTTTTACCCACAACACCTTGTTTCGAAGGAAACGACGTCACGAACGCAAGTCACCAGCTTTGCTTGTGAGCTATGGGCTTTTTTAGGCATTCAGGCTCATCTATCCTCTTTTTTCGCAATTTTAATACTTTAGGCTATTTTTGTAATTTTCATATTTTTAGTTTTAGGGTTTTGCTTGAACTCTATATAAACCTATCTTCTATTCATTGTTGAGGGAATTGTTTTTTATTAATAAAAAAATTAGGGTTTTATCCCTTTAAGCTTCTGCTACGTTTCACTCTCCATCATAATGTAGACAGACTAGTTTCTCGCTCAAGTATCGGAATTGGATCAAACAAGTACTCAAATCGAAAATTTGAACGAGCCCGTCAGATTTCAAAACTGTGATTTTGTCACAAAGTTGGATACCCAAATTCTACCCATAAAACCTTGCAAAACCAGTTTTTATATTTACTTATTATTTTATTTTATTTTTATTTTAAGACATATATGTAGTTTCTTTTATTTGAGATTAGGGTTTTGGGTAGGTTCTATATAAAGCATTATATACCTTATTTTGTTATCCGACTTTGATGAATAAAAATTAAGATTTTTTCTCTTAGTCTCTTTTACTCTCTAACCTAGGGTTATGGTTACATATCTACTGTTTCTTTATTCGCTATCAGTTGGTATCAGAACCCAACATTTCTTGTTACGCAGATACATGAATCATGTTCCGGGTACCTCTTGATTTTAGGACTAGAATATAGAATGATATCTTTCAGTCTACCTGCACAATTGGAGGAAGAAGTTGCAAGTTTATAATCGATTTGAATAGTTATGAGAACCTGATGTCAGAGGAGGTCGTTCAGAAACTGGCGTTGAAGACTAAAGCTCTTCTATATTTGTACATGGTGTCAAAAGTGATAATGTACACTGAGGTAATATATTCTAAATGTTGTCTAATTGCATTTTCTGTTGGTAATTACAAAGATACAACATGGTGTGCCATAGTTACTGGACGCTTGCCATCAAGTTTTAGGACGACCACGACAATTTAAGAGGAATTCTACTTATGATGGTAGAACAAATCGATACAGTTTCGTGAAAGATGGTTGCAAATTTATATTTGTGCTATCTAGAGTAGTGTCTCCAAAACCACCATCCGTTAACAAGTTTCATGCTCATACCGCACTAGCTCGTGGTTTTAGTTTTGACGTTAAAACTATATCTGAGCCTAAATTTGACAAGTCAATCTACCATAAGTATAATGATGAGGTCGATGAGAAGAATGTTGATAATTAAAAATTTAAACCTTCATAAGAATTAAAAATTTCAAAACCAATTTTTTTATAAAAAAAATGGAAACAAAAATTTTCATCAAACCATGGATAAAAATCCTTCCCTTATCGTTAAGAAATTCGATACAAACCCTATTATTTTAAATATTGGGTATAGTTTAAAATCGGAAACAAAAAATAATGTTTGAAAAAGAAGAACAGATGGAGGCCTGTTAAATTAGGCAGCGAAATCCAACAATTTGATTCCTTTCAAAATAAGGAACCGCTAGCAAAAAATTGAGAAACCCAGATTGGACTCGGAATAGAAAAATAAGCGAACGTTGGAGGATGATTACAGTGGTATAGTCATTGGAACTCAATACAAAGGTGTCGATAATTTGCATGAGCTTCTTACTCAAGAATCTAACAGAGGCTATCGGGACCTTGTTAGGAATGCACCAGGAGAAGTCAGAGCTTTTGACGAGTTCATATTGCTTCGTCGTTCGTCGGGGTTCTATACCTATGCCATATATGAAAACCTATCTGAATGGCCGACTTTCAATCTAGCCGAAACCAGAATAGCGTTTAAGCTCAACAATAGAATTGAGTTTGCAGCTAAGGTGTTCGATGCAATGCCCGACAGAACTATTGGACGGGATCCATCAGCCTATGTGTTCGACTCCTGACTTATTGCAGTTGGTGAAACATTTTGGCAGGAGAAGAAGTTTCATGGCTTGCCTAAATTGATGGAATTCGCTGCGCTGGATAAAGCACTCAAGAGAAACATGTAGATTTTGATAGAGAAACGGGAGAAAGTTGTAAGCTTTAAAACAGAGTTTCAGTTTAGAAACAAGAAGCTGGCTGATCCTATTGCTGTTGCTCAAGCTACAATTACTTCTTTTACAACTTTTCAAAAGCCAACTGAAGAGCACAGCTGTACGTTTAAGGACATTCATAAACCGATTGCTGATAAACTTGCACATTCAAGGGAACACATCACTGCTGCATAGTTCATTCAAAGAAGAAGGTTTGCTGTGTTGTGGAGAAAGACGACCTCTGCATGAGCATTCTAAATATTGTTGTCTCTCTCTGTCGATGAATAAAGAGACGAGGAAGAAGGGGAGAAGAGAAATGAGCGGTCACAATTCTAAGTACTTCTCCACCAAGAAATGAGAAATCCATGAGCTCAAAGAAGAACTTAATTCTCAATATAAGGATAAGAGAAAAGATGCTGTTAAGAAGGTGATTGCTTCCATGACAGTTGGAAAGGATGTTTCATCTTTGTTCACTGATATTGTCAATTGTATGCAAATGAAAAATTTGGAGCTGAAAAAGCTTGTTTAGCTGTATCTAATAAATTATGCTAAAAGTCAGCCGGACCTTGCTATTCTAGCAGTAAATACTTTCGTGAAGGACTCACATGACCCAAATCCCTTGATTTATGCTTTGGCAGTACGGACTATGGGCTGTATTCGCGTTGATAAAATCACAGAATATCTATGTGATCATCTTCAAAGGTGTCTTAAGGATGATGATATGTATGTCCGCAAGACAGCAGCTATATGTGTGGCTAAACGTTTTGGCATAAATGATGAATTGGTTGAGGATAGAGGTTTTATAGATTCCATAAAGGATTTGATATCTGACAACAATCCAATGGTTGGAACAAATGCTATTGCAGCTCTTGTAGAAATTCAAAAGAACAGCAGCAGACCCGTTTTTGAAATCTCTAGTCATACTCTATCGAACAGCAGCAGATCCGTTTTTGAAATCTCTAGTCATACTTTATCAAGCTCCTTACTGCTCTAAATGAATGTACTGAGTGGGGTCAAGTTTTTATTCTGGATGCTTTATCTAGGTATAAGGCTGCTGTTGTACGTGAAGCTGAAAACATAGTTGAAAGATTGACTATGTGTTTACTCCCTATTGACATCAGTCAACAAGGTGTATACACCAGTGTGATCGGAAGCCACGGGAAGCAAAGACACTGTCAATCAGCACGAAGGCCACATTGCTTTTACTCTCCCTGGCCTCTACTGTGTCATTCATGGAATGAACGTATTTGACACGAAATTCAACATCGTGTCCCCTGGAGCTGATATGAGCATATACTTTGTCTTCACCGAATAAAAACGCAGGCTGACATCTTTCCATCCTGAGATTGAAGAGCTCATTTACAGTCAGATGGTGCAATTTTATACTTCCTCTAGTCATATGTTGACATCGAAGACTTGTTAGCTATGTTCAATTTCTAGACTCTGCACAAATTGTGTATGTTTCTACGGAAAACAACATTAAGCTTTAGGATCACAAGAAAACATAAACAGTATGTTATAATGTTGGTGATGGGCAACTAACTACCTTTGAAGCCATTAGCCAACTGTTATGGACATTATCCTATTCAATTCCTAACCCTGCTCACGAGAAGCTAAGAGAAGGAAATAATTTGTCTCGTCATGCGTGGTTACTTGATACATTGCGAAGTCATTGTCGTATGATACATTGCGAAGTCATTGTCGTATGCTAGAAGTTGTTTCGACGTTTTGAATTCGAGGTCGAATTCTTTCCACAAGGGAAGGATAATGTAGCTAAGAATGCAGACAGATTAGTTTCTCGCTCAGGTATCGGAATTGGATCAAACAGGTATCCAAATCGATGATTTGGACGAGCACGTCAGATTTTAAAACTGTGATTTTGTTACAAAGTTTGATACCCAAATTCAACCTATAAACCTTTGAAAAACCAGTTTTTATATTTACGTATTATTTTTATTTGTTTCTTTTATTTTAAGACATATGTAATTTTCTTTATTTCAGATTAGATTTTTGGGTGTGCTATATAAAACAGTATATACCTTATAAAATTAAAAAAAAAATTATGAGTGTTTTTTACTCTCTAACTTAAGGTTTAGGGTTTCATATCTACTGTTTCTTTCTTATAATCTTCTGTTACGCTATCACCTTCACTTACTGTTAAAGAAATCGGGGTTTCCTTCGGATCATCAATTCTTTCTTCTTCCGAAGTCAACCACTCTAATTGTTATTCAGCTATTCGATCTTCACTGTTAGGACTTCGAATACAGAGAGTTGTTGCATAACATTTTCTAAGTACCTTTTGATCACTTCGGACTACCCCAACACGGTCTCCGATGACATACTTCAAACATTGATGAACGATGGATACAACTGCATACATCCTCGAAAGCTAAGGTCTCCCAAAAATTGCATTATAATTGGTCGGACAATTCACCACCATTAATAAAACTTGAACCTTCTTTCTAAAAGGCCTTTTTCCCAAACACACTTCACCTTTGAATTCTCCAATCATCTGGGCTGTCACACCTGTAAACCCAATTATATTACAGTTTGATTGGCAAATTCGAGGATGATTACACATCCTATCGTATGTTGACTTAAACTGAACATCCGCAGAGCTTCCTATGTCTACCAAAACGTGTCGGATTTCAATACCAGCTTCCTCTGCTCCAATAACCAATACATCTTCATGAGGATCTACAGTGCATCTCAAGTCATCCTCATCGAAAAGAATAAGAGGAACGTCTTTCTTACCATACAAATAAGTAGACATTCCTCATTCTAGATGGGTAGCTAAACTTACCACATGCATTTTCCTGGAGCTATTGTTGTTACCAGTCATGGAATCTCCTCCAAAAATTTCAAGGCACTCAAAATATTCACATAAGCTTCGAACTCATCCTAGCTCCATTGGTTCATCCACAACCATCAAAATTAACCGATCCGGATTTGTGTCTAAATATTTCGAAGTTGCGTCAAACTCCTCGAACTTAAAATCTAGAATCATTAGACTATCTTCCTTTGAATTTGGATTTTTGTTTCTTGTGAATTCGATGCACTTGGTGCCTTTGATCCACTGCTCTACCCTTTAACAAAAGCAGCTTATTTACCATTTTATACTTAGAGAACCTGTTGTTGCGCTCTTCTCTTGGTCTATTTATCGAAGCTGGTTTTTTAAAGCTCACATATCCTTTAGCTTTTTTCATAAATCGCAGCAACATTCTCAGTTAAATCAGCATAATATTCTGGCATTATCCACTGATTCGGCATTGGTCTTTAAAATTGATGGTAGTTTGAGTTGGGTACCCTCCAGCTCGAGGAGGAAAACTATGGTTGAGTTAAATTCGAAGAGTGTCCTTGGTTACTTGACACCTGCCCTGAATTCTTTTGACTAGGTCCAACCACTCATCGAACTCTAGTTCATTCCTCCACTTTAATTTGATCCTTGACTTTAGCCATCAACGCTCCAAAAGTCAAAACTCTCCTCTTTGTTGTTTAATTTTCTAAATCACCTGATAATAAACCTTGTCGAAATGCAGTCATGGCTACCAACTCTTCACAATTATCTAATCCAGCTTTTGTTAACACAAAACGCTTTGTATAGTCCTTCAGCTTCTCTTCCACAACCTGCTTACATTGTATGATAGTGTCGTCATTCGCTCGTATTTCTTTACATCCCACAAATTATCTTCGAAAAGTTGTATAAAAATATCTAAAATTGGAAATAGATCCCCTCGTAATCCTATTATACCATTCAAAGTTGTGCTCTTAAATGTCTGAGTAAAGGCTCTTCATACCAGTCTATCATCATCTTCGAATTTCATGATATAACTCTTGAATTGTTCAATGTGGTCATCGAGATCTTGTATCCCATCAAATTTCTTGACCTTAGAAATATTGAATCGCTTCGGAAGAGTAATAGACCTTATCTCATTTGTTAAAGGAGAATTTCTCCAATCAACTCCTTACACGTACTTTTCATCTCCTCTTTCTCCCATGACAGCGTACAAATTTTGATCATCTACTCCTATGTATTGATTCGATGTATTTCTTTCACACCGTGTTGTTTCCCTCAAACAATGAGGTACATTGTCTCTTCTTGATCTATATTATGCGACTTTCGAGGTCGAACTTTTTCTTCTTTCGAAGATCCGATATCTTTTCTGTTTAGATGTCGAACTATCAAACTCATCATCTTTTGATGTAACATACATATGCTTGTCTGTTTTCTCTTTTCGTGAAGTACGATACTCTTTATTAGATTTAAAATGTATTTTCCTATGCTTTCCGAATCTGGAAAGTTGTACAAGATCGATCAGATTGACTGTTCACATCATTATTCTCCTTCATTTGTCGTACCTCAGATTTCATCCTACCTGATTGAATATCTTGATCTCTTTGATCATACTTCTCATTTAGAATTTTGATTTTATTCAGTGAATGATTAATTCGGGCTTCAATGTCGGAATGAGTCTGTTGAACTGGAATTTGATCATCTTCTTTATTTTCTTCTCTTCGCAAATCAGATCTCAACGATTCGATTTCCTTTCGAACCAAAGGATCATTTACATTCCCTGGCTCTATTATCAATCAAGAACAACTGTAATCGATCAGAAATTAGATTCTCAATGGTTTTAGATTTTGAAATCAAGGTATCGATCGATTGAAAAATCCCGCTGTGGTCGCAAATTTGTTAAGTGTTAATCTGATTCTTGCAAATAAAATATAAAGTAGAAAGTAGAAAGTAGTTTCAAACTCAAAAAGTATCATCCTCTGTATTAACAGCCTCAACCTTTATTTATAGGCATTAAGACTTAGTGCAACAAAATTAGTTACACAAATTGGTTAATTTCCCTTTAGCCCTCCATATTTACAAACTATCTAAAATTTATCATATATCGTTAAGATTGATCATACAAGACTTTAATTCATTACATTTAAGCTCTCAACATTCTATATCCTTATCAAAGTTAAAAGGTGTTGATAAATTTCAAACAACAATGATAAGGAGAAGTGAATTAATAAAAGTGTTTAATAATTAAAACATTACACATAAAAGATAAAAAAAGTTAAATATTTTTGTCAACAGGAGACCAATTTTCTAGATGAATTTCTCAATTATATTGTCATTAATTTTAATAGGCATGTATTAACGTTATGTTGAAGAACAATAATATATTCACAAATAATAGCGTTAGTACAAAAATGGTTTAAGTATTTGGGAAAGTGACTCCCGTAAGATCCTATGAAGAACGTTTAAGGTTTATTACGAGAAAGTATTTGTGTTAACGTTGATATTTATCGTTATCTTATAAGCTACTTAGCGTTATCTCAAACGCTTCTATTCAAATTTTCTTTCATCTTGTTAGCGACGATAACATTTTTTTTTCTAAATTTTTTCATTTCTTTGAGCATATTCTTTTTTTCCTACAATTGATTATTAATAATTTGAAGTATTTTCTTGAGTTGTTTATAACAAATTTCATTCCAATTGATATAGAAGATTGTCTCGAGATCTAATATTTTGTTTAAGTTTTGACGTTCCTTCTCCAAATTGAAGAGGTGATATCACTTGATCATTCAAATGTTTTTAGTTGTACGGAGTAAATTATATGGTGGCAAAGAGGACATAATTGAATGAGCTCTTAGAAAACAGTTATATATTATTAGTAAAAACAAATATGAAGCAAGTTAATATAGTATTAAGTTCAATTTGGCATTGGAGAAATTGTACGTTGGAAAGACTAGAAAATAATGGTTTGGGTTGTTAAGGGAAAAACGGCCAACGAATGATCAAGGATTTAATATCGACAATTCATCCGTACAAATTGATGATTATTTTGAAAATTTAAGTAAGATAAAATTATAGAAAGTAAAATAAAATTAAATAATAATACTTACGAAATTCCAGAGATGTCTTGGAGCCGACATAAAATAAAGAGATATTTTCTTCAAGAGAAGTAATAATACTTAAGGAGATATCGGTAGCTTTAATTTTTTCTTATTTTTAATGGTTTCATTACCTTGTGAGAAAGAAGTAGAAATAGTAGAGTTTCATTTTTTTGAAGTTTGATTAGGAGATTTTCTAGATGTTATTTCTTACGGTAAAATAATAGGTTTTTATTTTTCATCGTGATCATTAATATTTGAGTCCCATTCAGATTTTTCTCTAATAAGGTATATTAAGTTGTTAGTGTAATCATCTTCTATTTCAAAGATTTTCTTAGATTGATACACTGAAACTACAAAAGTATAAACTGTTATGATTGATAATATTAAAAAACATGATGAATTTTTTATTTATAGAAGAATGTTAATTTTAAATATATACATATACACTAAAAATAGATATAGTAAAGTATTATAATTTGTTTAAATTCAATGACGTTATGTGCTTTATCGTCGGTTGCATAACATGTAGAACATACTAATATTAATAATCATGCTTAAGTCTTTGGAAAAAAATGTATGTTCAACTAACTTATCTAGAATAAATTGATAATAGGAAAATACGAAGATGATGAACTGTGTGATGAAGAAGTTGAAAGCCGACGAATATGAAAAATAATTATAAATAATAAAATATAGAGAGAAAGTATGAGCAAAAGAAATTAAAAAATATGAAAGAGAATGGAAGTTTATATATAGAAAAAGATAGCAAATATTAATCATTGATATGAATTAAGATAAGTGGCTCTGATGTTGTGACAAGATATATAAAACTGAAACCGATAATTATGTATTCTATAAGTAGCACACACTCCTTATATGGACGATATAAGATTTTACAAAAGACTAATAAAATAGTAAGTGGTATGCAATATAAGACAATCGAATGAGGAGGGATATACGTATGAAACAAGGACGAAAAGTCTCATATAAAGAGGAGTTCATTAAACAAAAGATACGAGGCCTAGTAAGATGGTACGAGGCTGCTAAGGGGCGAAGTGATCGAATATGAACTAAGGATGACGAGCAAAATAAGACAAGAATCATGGACTAAGATATGAATTTGAGGGAGAGAAGTGACATAAGACGAGGAACATGAAAAAATAAATATGAACCTTCCCTTTTAAAGAAGTCACAAACGTAAGACAAGAGCCACAAGGAATACTAGACAAAATTCATGACAAAGATACATAACGAGCATATAAACATCCGCCAGTTACCAAATAGCGTATCTGTATACTTATTATCGAGTGTAATCGGTATTAAAACCTTTTTAATAAGTTCAAACATGCAATGAATAGATATTAAATGCAAAGAGAAAAAATATTATGTAAATAATATAAATAATATGAGAACACCGAGAGAAAATGATGATCAAAATTTAATAAAGAATAATACATAAAATTTCCAACTTCTTTCTTGATTTTCATATTTGTTATCTTAGCTTTAGGTTTGATGAAGTCATAGCCTATATGTTTGCATCAACAAGTTGATATATCCAAGTTAGAGGAAATTGATATTTTGAGTAAAAAATTTTAGGTCGATAAAATCAACGCACATCCACTATTTACCATTTTTCTTATTGATAAGGAATAGGTTCGCTGCCTAGAGTAGGTACTATGGCTCTCTGATATGACCGATTGTTATGAGTTTTCTACTTCTGCAATGATGACTTTTTTTTTGCTGAGAGTATAACTTTTAATTTTGCTTGCTTGGTTGGTAATTTGTGTCTAATGTGAGTTTGATGCATGCTACTTCGGGTGTGACTCGGTTACATATTTTTCATTTCATGTAAACATGTTGAGATTGGGTTATCAGAAAGTGGGAAATTTGGACCATAATACAGGGTTTTTGCTTATCCCATTCTTAGTGTATGTATATCTTTTATCGTGACCGTCTTGACATCTTCTTATGGATCCATAATGTTAGGGGGTTTCTCATGGATCATCTATGTAATCTATGAAGACTGGGTCCTTAGCTAATTGATATTTTTTTAAGGATAAAGAGGTGACATAACATTCTCAAGATTTTATGATTTCCAAGGATGACCATGATTTTCCCTTTGATCGAATAACGTAGACAATGATGCACAGTGGAGATGATAGCGTACATTTGGTCCAACCATGATTGAACTAAGATGAAACTGTAGGAATATGTGTGGGACATCGACTATCATATAGAGACATTGCATTTTTGTAAGCATTCCTCTATGCCGAGGATGATTTTTAAAATTATCTCCTAGTACATTGGTGTCAACTCGTGTAAAATGTTTCAAGATCCACTGTAATAGGAGTAATACTATGCATCCCTCATGTTGTCATACGTGTTTTGTATAGAATGTTGGTTGAGCTTCTTATGTTTACATGACTTAGTTGATTGCTACCAATTTTAATTTAATCGTGATTAGAATGATATCGTTATGTAGTGATGCAACGCCTCTCAAGTCGTCGTTCATAAATCCAAACGTAGAAGTAGGAGTTATAATATTGGTTTGGAGACGTATGCCCTTGGTACTTTGTTTTCATCACGGTCATATTTTCTTTCTAGATTTATGTTAAGACTTCAGAAAAGATATATCTACTCGAATGACTCAATGGCTTGCCGGTTGGGGTCTGGATCCAAATATTCATCAATTTAAATTTTAATGATTACTTTGTTATCAAGGACTCTTGGCTCCATGGCCGCACATTCACTTTGTTTTGCACGCTCTGGGAGGGGGTCTTGGATGATTGGACCATGTCGTAACTCGTTGTCTTTCACTATCTTCACAAATTCTAAAAGTTTTCTATCTTGGATCAATTGTTGGATCCGGTGTTATAAGGCGCGTTGGACCTTGGTATAGTGTCTAAATTCATCATGGAACTTGTAATACTCTCTTGTATTTATATTCATTTGGTGTTAGTCTGTGGTAGTAGACCACATCTTTGGTTTGTTCATTGATAGTTTACAGGTTCTTGGTTAGTTTTGTAAATGGGTCGCGTCACGGGCGATATGAGCATCAACTAGTATCGGTATTATTATTTCTACTTCGTAATCTCCCTTGTTAATTCAATTTAACCTTTTTAGTTCCAGTGTTTGATTAGTGTGGTTTCAAGGAATACTATATTGTTGTGTAGTGTTTACTTGTGCCACCATCGAGTTGTTCTGTCTTGCCATAATATGATGGATATCATAGTCATTCATAGTAAAAGTATTCTCATTTGTTACGACTCTTACAATCTCTTCCACTTTGATGTGGATCTCCACTTTTCTGAAAAGGTCTATGAATTTGAAATATTTTTCTTGCATTATATCTTTTGATAGTGGCTTCAGATACCTATAGGTTATGATTGCCACTATATCATGACAATCTTACAAGTTGATTTTTGTGTCCATAAAGAGTTGGGTATTTCTGTAGCTTCTCATTGAGTCTCTGCATGTAATGAATGATGTACTCCCTATCATCCTTCATGAACTTAGACCCAACAAAATTATTGGGACATGTCTCCATAATATCTTATAATTTTAGGTATTTATGAGCGATAGAGTTTTGAACCAAATTAAGACATAAACCTAAAATTTTATTCAAAATGCTCTGCATTTTATTATATCGTCTGCACAAAAGTGTATCCTCTCGTTATTAAGCTTCTTGATATTATGCTCCAGATTGACCTCACCTTTATACGTGTCCATCTCTTGGTTGTTTTTGCTAGGTCGTACATCGCCATACAAGATTTGTAGGGCAAATAAGGAGTCATCACCTAGTATATGATCATCATCGTCAACATAAAGCTAGTATGATAATAGTCCATTTACCCATTGACCATGTAAGCTTGGTGATACCCACATCCTTGCCATCTATTTTACATGTTTATATTACTTGTACAGATGTATGATGACCTGTATCCGCACGACTGCTTATTGAAATCCATGCCAGATGAGATTCCTTGTTTGGGATTTCCCATTATTCCGTTGGGCTTGGTATTACTGAAATTAGGTTGCGTTCAGTGGCACTCTATTATCCTATTATGGGTTAGATGGCACTCTAAAATGCTTTGTTGATATAACGGGGTTTCATGTTTTTGTTGGACGTTTAGAAGGACTCTGAACTATTATTGATAGTTCAACATAACTTCAAACTACTAAATGAGGTTTGTCGAGATTCTAGATTATTGCTGGAATGTTTTTTAAGCCCCATGTTGTTGTTTTAGGTCTTTAGACTGAATTTGGATGTTGGAGGAACTCTACGCTATCATTAGGGGATTATTAGGTGTCATTGGGCACTCAGTTGGGGCCTAGGCTGCTGCTAGATGAGTGGGATTGCAACTCGAAGCTTGGCTTGGGCCCATACTGAGCTCGGGCCCAGACTAATGTTGGAGGATCCAGGATTGTAGTTTGGCGCTCGGTTGCGACCCAGTCTACTAAAGGATTCCACCTAAGATTTTGATGCTTTGATGTGTCATAGATTGCACCTAGATGCTATACTAGGGTCCCTAGAGGAAGGAAACGTATTGCGGTTAACGTTGTGAAGAGGTCTAAACTAGGATACTTGTTATAAGGTTGGCCAAAAGCCCTCGATACTCAAGCTCTTCCTTCTTTATTGCCGGTTGAATGCTTCGATGCTCGGGTTCCGCATCTCTATTTTATTTTTTTATTGTTGCAACACTTTTTATCTTTTCCAAGAGATTTGTAACAGGGTCATCCTTGTCAATTTTCTGTATGGCCGCTGCACTGGTTATGCCTGACTTCGTTCACTGCTAAAAAGCTATTATGAAGGCCTAAATAATCTTAAAATTAGTATTTTACTTTGCACGTTGCACAGTCAGAGCTTGTGGATGAATAATCCCGTAAACCAAACGAGAGCCTCCACCGAAGGGTTTGTAAGGGCTATAAGCTCATGCAACATGATCGTTAGAAAAAAAGCGTAGCGGTGAAATTTTTTAAGCAGGGAGCTGACCTAAGGGGTTCGTTAAGGTTAAATGCATGATATCAGCCGTCTCGATCAGTACTTCCTTGTTGATGGGATGGTTAGATATGTGCATGAATCTATCATTTGTTCTTGTTCTTCGTGATGTCACTTTCTTTTTAAGTTTATGAAGAAAAAACAAAAATTTAATGGAATAAATTCGTTCCCACATGTGGAGGTTGATGATTAAATAATTTTCAAATAAGTGAATTAGATAATTAGACGAACTGATAAATTATGACAAATCTGGATATATCAGAATACAATAAACAGTTTATTAATGTAATGCCTATTATATTTATAAAAAAATATCTCTTATTTAATTAAATGAATATAACACTTATTCTCACGTTCACATGATGCAATATGGTACAAATCATGATCCTATACGTGGAGAAATACTATTTCATATATTAGTTTGCTTATATCCCAAAATTTAGCCATTTCAACCTTACACGGTTTAAAGTGGATAATTATTGATGAACAAGTTTTGATCTTATCAATTATGATAAATAAAAATAAAAACAAATCAATTTATAATTTCAATAAAAGTTGATAAAAAAACAACAATATAATGAGTTTACGCGTATAAATCAAATATATATAATGAACTTGATATGTTTTGATTTTTTTAACTGAAACTACCTTTTAATCTAGTTACAATTATTTTAAATTAAAAAAAATCAAAATTTATAATCTTGATATTCATAATTTTACAAAACATGTCATAAAAGTAGATATATTATAAAAAAATTAAACAAATGATGAGTTACTAACTATCGAAAAATGAACTCAGTTACCACTACTTATCCAAGATAACCACATAAAATATATTCAATAACCCTCATCCATACAAGAAGATAGCACATGTATATTTTACTATTATTAAAAATTTAAAAGTATGTAACTTTCAAACTATATTTCAGAGAAGAAATCCAAACATATTATTGGTTTTGTTTTCTACGACTAACAAACTAGATTCATGAACAATATTTATTGATTTATTTGAATTTTTATTTTTGTGATATCAGTTAAGATTTAATTTGTGATTCATAATTGTCAATAGTTAATCAATTCGCAAGAAACTCATGATTATTAGCTTACATTCAAACTTATGATTCTCAGGTTATATTTAATTCTCGATTCTCACTTCGAATTTAACCCATGATTTTTAGTTCATATTTAACCCATGATTTTCAGATCACCTTTAGTATATGATTCCCAATTCACATTTAACTTATGAGTTCAAATTTGATACATAATTCCCGGTTTTTCATTAACCCATTATTGTTAATTCACATTTTATGACTACACGTGATTCGTAATTCGTATTTCATAACTGCCATATATTTCACGGTTCATATTTAACCCATGATCTAAGTTCGTATTTAATCCATGATTCTCAGTTCGTATTCCATGACTAGACATGATTCACTATTCATATTCATAACTACACATAATTCACGATTCGCATTTAACCCATGTTTTTCATTTCAGTATTAACCTATGAATCATGATTCACATTTAAATTATGATTCTCAGTTCATATTAGACTGTGATTCTCAATTCGCATTTAACTCATGATTGTGAGTTCATATTTAACATTTTATTCTCAATTATTATTTAACTCATGATTATTAGTCCACATTTAACCCATGACTCTCATTTCGTATTTAATCTATGATTCCAAGTTCAGATTGACCTATGATTTGTATTTGTATTGAACAGTTGGTTCTCAGTTTGGATTTAACCCATGATTATCAGTTCATAATTAACCGATATTTCTCAGTTCGTATTTAACCCATGATTATCAGTTCATATTTAACCGATATTTCTCAGTTCGTATTTAACCCATGATTCTCAGTTCGTTTTTCATGATTACACGTTATTCATAATTTATATATCATTACTACACATGATTGACGATTCACATTTATTCGTACGAGATGATTTATGTTTTATTTCTATCAAATAATTTACAATTCACGGACATCATTTCTCGTGATTCAGAATTCATATTTTATTATATTCAGTATTTGAATCATGTTATATTCATCTTCTTCGATTTCCAGGTTCTCATTTCCATATTTGAATGAATTCGAATGTTGATTTGAATGGGCTTCCTCCCTCTCATAGAATTCATTATAAAAAACATATAGGAGAAGCTAAGACCAATAGCACACTCATCTATTTTTCAAAAAACAAATTTTCCAATTTTGTTGAATCGTTGAAATAGAAAGATGCTCCAATATAAGAATCTAGTGTATTTATCTTTTGAGATAATAAATGATAGAAAATATTAATGAAATTTTGTTTTGGTCATGCAAGTTTTCTCGAGTATCCTTAAAAATAAAGTAATGATACAAATTTTATTTTTTACTAAAAGTATCATAAGATTGAGATTGTCAACCTCTGATGATTTTATATCGAGGTGTCTTTAAATTCCTCAATCTCATAGTGGTGTTCTTAATAAATTTTTTAATCTTTATGGACTTAAAGTTAACACTTAGAAGAGTCACATCTTCCTCTCTAGGGTTAAACGCACTATTAGAACAGATTTGATCAATACTATTGGATTTAATTTAGATTTCCCTTATAGTTAAATATCTTGGAGTCTCTCTTCTCACAAGTTGTTTTTCTCATAACAGATGTCGACTCCTTCTTGATAAAATTAGAATCTGTGTTGCCTCATGGATTTCCTAAAATCTTTCATATGCGGGTAGGCTTCAGCTAATTAAATTTGTATCTTTTGTGAGGCAGGTTTATTTGTTTTCAATTTTTATTCTCCGAGCTAGAGTTTTCTAAAAACTATCTCAATCACTTCTAAATTTCCTCTAGTTTGGCCATGAGAAGAAGGTTATAGGTGTGAAAGTATTTTGACCTAATTTTACCTTTCCTTGTCAAACGGAATCCTTGGGATTCTAGACCAAAAAATCTAAAAATCAGACAGTCGTTCTTTAACACTTGTGGTCCCCCGCTAGTAAAAATAAAACTCAATATAGTGTGAGTGGTATAAAGTGGCTTTGAATTGGCCTCCTTCTAGATACTGCCATTTTTGGTATGCCCATTTTTATGCGGTTATTTATCACGTTTTTCTAGAGAATAGCTCAAGAATATTTGGGTCTCTTCCCATCATCGCCTCTGCGGTGTCATATAGTGTGCTTTCTGACCTTACTGATGTAATACTTTGCATAATTACTCACTTAATATGTCGGTTGCAGGTTCTTCCCTATTTTTATGGTTATTTTGGGATATTTTAGCTTGTGATGGTCGTCCGCTGTTGAATTTAGTTAGTTTTCTCATCTTTGGCTCGCCCCACGCCCTCGCATTATAGTTCATTCATATATTTCCCTTCATTTGGGGAAGATGTTGTATTCATTTTGTTTTTGTTTTTTGGGCTTCCAGTGCATAATTGTTTAAGTCTTCATTCTCTTTCTTATGTCTCTGGTTATTGTCGACATCTATAAAAAAAATTATTGTTCCCCAGCCTACCTCTATGTGGGTCTAGTGTACTCTATACACACTATTTACATTGTTTGGTCCAACAATAAACTCTGTATATCTTTGTTTGGCATAATTCCGATCATCCGGGTTATGTCACGTTCATATGTATGAATAATACTTTTATTTAAATGATCGTTTTATTTGCACATCCAAAAAATCATCTTATATTAGCTACTATTTAATTTTTAATTCTTCTTTTGAATAGAGTGAAAATTTGTTATTTAATAATTATGACTATGTTTCATCATGACTATATTTTACGATGCTTTAGGTATGTGAAATGACAATTAATAAAGTTAGATTTTATTGGTCTATATATTCATAAATATTTTAAAGAAATAAATTTATGAAATTATCAAATATAATAATGTTTGTTCACCATTTCTAAAACATATAACAAGTTTATGTAGAATGATATAAGTGGATACTTTTACATATATGACTCATTAGTATATAGAGTTTATATTGGACTAAGCTTAGGCATTCTATTTGTATGTGGTGAATTTTTAATCCAAAGTCAATTGCGAACTAGTCGAAGGAATACTACTTGTCTGTATAACCATCCGTCTACTTAATTCAACCTTTCTTGTTTAGATGCTGGCTAGCTGCCATAGCTCGTCAGAATGATATGGACCCATACATGTCTTATTAAAACCATCTCCGACCAAAACCTCTCTTAAAGAAAAAATTATTCGGATGAGGGGGAAATAGTACAAATAAGTAAAATCTCGTGTATGAGCTATAACTATGTCGATACTTGTTAGATATAACTTTGATAATGTATGGGTTGTTAGTTTAGGTTTCTGCACATGGACTTGCACGGAGACATCTTGGTCTCGATTATGTCTTGGATTTTAAGCCGAAAGTGTCAAGCTAAAAGCTAGATCACATGTTTATCTAGGGGTGTATAGATCGAATTATGATGATGTGCTTGAATTAATTAAATTGGGTAGGCCACCTACTAGCTTGATCATCATGTCGCGGCTAAATCTCCATCATTGACTACTCTATAACCGAGGTCACTGATGAGGTAAACCCTCAATCAAACACCAAACAATATTTTTTAAAGAGAACAATGCAAAGACATCGAGAGAGGAAAATAGAGAGAAAATAATGGAAAATAATATAATAGTATTAATGTATATAATCCGATCCCTTTACATCTCGAACTCAATTCCTCTTTATAAAAGTTATACAAGATGTTTTGTCTCTTCTTATTTATTTCTACCCATTAGATAATTTAAATATTAAATATGAAATAATATCACGTCTAATTAAATTTCAAACATATTTTATTATTATTATTATCCGAATATTATATACGGAATATAGCCTTACCAGTCACTCATGTTATGATACACGTCGACTCTATCCAAATTTTGTTTGTGTTCATGCTTGTTGCATTTACTAGTCTGACGTATACAAATGAATAAGCTTTGATTCTTCATCTGTGAACATATTTCACGAAAAAAATAAGAAGGAAATAAAAATTATTAGAAGAAAATCAAAGAGTCAAACATCCAAATGAATTTTCACATAAATAAATAGAGCTTTAATTATTGGCATCTATTGATAGGGTCGAATATTTTTGGAAGGACACTCTTGTGAAAACCGAAGGGGCAGTTCGGGTATATCTTGGACCACACAAATTAATAACAATCCGACCAGCCAATACATGACTCAGCTGTGTGCTAACATTGAACCGGACCCAAAGTCCGACCCATAAAACATATGGTTCAAAGAATAATTATAAATACCTCAACCAACATAGCCAAAAAAGTATTTTTCTTATGCCAAGTCAGAACTTAAGCTTTAGAACCCGAGACCCATAAACCTTCTTACTACACATATAAACTTAGATCTTTATAATATTTTTGTAGTTATGGGACCTGGGAAAGACGTAAAAAAATGAAATAATTTTAGAAGTAAAATTACGTAAGATAAAGTAATTTTTTTTCTTCAGATTCTTCGGAAGAGGATTTAAACTCCATTAACTCCCTTTGGATGATGGAGGTGGATTCTTGTTGAAATAAATGCAGGTTCATAATCATTATGACACGATGAAGTCCAATAAACGTTCGATGTTTGTAGAATCGTAATTAGGAGTCATCCCTTTAAGTCCCCATTCTCTAAGGTAACACATTTGAGGGTCACACTCTCAAAGATTTGAACTCTAAATGTAGTCCTCGCATGCGCAACAATTATAAAAAAGAAGTCTTATCCAAGGTATCCCATTTCAAATCATCCAAACCTGCCACTAAGTACAAGAAAAATAAAATGGTTTTGGGATCCAATACTAATAAATCCAAGCCATCTAATATCACAACCATCTCCATGAGTATTACTCGAGCTTGAATGGTTAACTTGATGGATGTTTTCTATATGTAGCACGATCCTACCTATATTTCTAGACTTATATTAAAGTATAGGATTTTTGAGACTGTAAAAGTCTGGTTTCCTTTTCGTGGATATACTTCTACCTCAATTGGATTTGAAGAGCTAGTGTTTTTATTGACATTATTGACTAGGGAGTGTGGTTGCCTCTTTATCATGAACTTGAAAGTTTCTAATCATTTAGATCTCTTTCCAGACTTGAAAACATTCATTAAGTTCTTCATAGCCGCATGCTTAGCTGGTATCTAAATGGGATCCCTTCATGATGGGATCCCATGAGTCACTATAAATATAAAATTTACATTTTATTAATATAACCTTTCATAACCATCACAAAAGGGTAGATGATCTACCAGATTTAGATTAATAGTAAAACAATATCTATATATATGTGCGCGGGGTATGAGAGTCTGGTAGAAGATGAGCCCTAAGCAGAACCCAAAGTATTGATAATATAAAATTAAGGTACTAACTTCTCTAACCGAAAGAAACACTGCTACCACAAACTTGCTATTTTGGTTTCTCAAAACTTTAACTTGTGACTTTAGGCTAAATTCTATTTATGTTACAAAGTTTGATAAGTTATATGATATTAACAAGTACTAGAGAGATGAAGTCTTTCCGGAGCTTGGGAAGTGATTAACTCAAAACTCATCTAAGAAATTCCACTTCATTTTTACATAGAAAAGTCTGTTTAAGTTAGACTTATACTCGTGTCCATGTTCTTGTAGCAAAGTATATATGTGTAAGAAATTGTTCGTAATGGGGTCACTCGTCCGCTGAAGAAAGTTAAGGTGGAAGAATATGCGAATGAAGACGATGAAGAGAAAATGAAGAAAAATAATGCTTCTATCGGGGCCAAACTCTTTGAAAACAAAGCCAAAATTATTAAAGGATCGGTCTATTTGGCAGAAGCCGTTAGTCCTGGGATGTCGATAGGTATTGAAGGGTCACCTCACATTGGGCCCTAAATAGACTCGACCAATATTCAAAGAGGGAGTCAGGAATCAAAAAGATCTCATTATTCTATACCTTTGAGGGTATATGATCTCGTGCATGTTACAACAAGATACGATTAAGCGATCGAATAAATTCCTATTACTCCAACAGTTAAAAGTTTGGCTTATGCATGTTCCTAGTAGGTGGTCTCGACATGGAGGTAATTACTATGGTATTCCTTAGTATATATTTACTAATAAAGTCGAAAATATCTCTTTTTAACTTAACTCATTATTATAGATGATAAACAACATGTTTGAATTTATCCAAGATTTAACCAATCAAAATAAGTGACCATATCCCGTCTTATCAAACCTACTCAAATTTCCTCTTAAAAGACTAAAAATATGGTTGGAGTTGATGCTGAGTTGATGAGAATAGGACTTCCGGGATTGCGAATCATTGTGACGCAAAGTAATAAGACTTGAGAGAGGGATATTGAAAGATTGAAGAAGTTTCATATGGAATATGAAGTTAAATGAGTGAAGAATATGAAGGATCTAAAAAATGTGAACGCATATGTAAAGAAAATAATTAATATATAACGACGAGGTCAAAGAGAATGCTGTCAAGATTGTCATTGACTTCCCGAGATGTCATGTGACTTCTTTTTGGGAAATTTGTGTATTTGTGTTCGAGAAAAAAAAAACCGTAAAAAAGAGCTGAGTTGGGCTAATTCAAAGAATGAGAAGATGAATACCAAGATGAACCCCATCTCTCTCTTCAGATGACACTATTCAACCTTTAGAGTTTTTTTGTTTCGTCGATCCAAACCGACCATATAATTTTCGAGATCGAATTTATGGGATCTTATATGATCCGCCCACCAAATAAGATATTACATGTTGCATTTAATCTCAAACTTTAATTGTGTCATTTGAATTTGTCCGTTTCTTTTTTACATTGTCGTTTCACTTTGTGCTGTCTTTTTGTCTACTCAACTTTGGACTATTTAATAGTCTCTCTATTACCTAATAAATCAGATCTGAGATTTAGCATTATCTCTGTTGTCTCAAAACGGTGTATATTAATCTGTTTTTAGACTAGATTTGGTATCAGAGCCTGAAGGTCTTAGCAGACGTATTTGTTTCACTAACGATGGAGGTGAACAAAGGAAAAGGAGGTTCGTACGGCCTGAGCTACCCAATGCTGGATAGAAGTAATTATACGCCTTGGGCTATCAAAATGAAAGTTTATATGCAAGCGCAAGGGGTCTGGAATGCAGTAGAGCCAAAAGATCCCAATGTTGCTGTCGAAGAGAAGACAGATAAGATAGCGCTAGCAATGGTGTATCAGGCAATTCCCGAAAATGTATTGCTCTCAATTGCGAACAAGGGAACAACGAAGGACGCCTGGTATATGATAAGAACCTTATGCCAAGGTGCAGACAAAGCAAAGAAGGCACGGATTCAGACCCTAAAATCTGAATTCGAAATGCTGAATATGGGTGACAATGAAAAATTTGAAGATTTTCACATGAGAATGAATAGCCTCGTTACAAATATTCGAGCTTTGGGGGAAACGATGGAAGAATCATACGTCGTAAAGAAACTTCTGCGTGCTGTCCCTGCCAGATTCCTACAGATAACTTCAACACTGGAGCAATTTGGAGACATCGAGAGCATGACTGTCGAAGAAGTTGTGGGTTCACTCAAGGCACATGAAGAACGAGTAAAAGGAAGGACAGAAACGGAGGAGATTCAACTCATGTTGACAGAAGAGGAATGGGCTAAACGAGAAGGAGCCAACAAAAAGCTTTTATTGACACGTGAAGAATGGCTGAGGCGAAACAATGGTGACAGATCCACAAGGCAGAGAGGCCGTGGAAAGTTTGACAAGAGTGTTATCAAATGCTTCAACTGTAATATCTATGGTCACTGCGCCTTAGAATGCAGGAAACCAAGGAAACACAAGGAAACACAAGAAGTGGAGGCGAATTTGGCTGCGATGGAAGATGATGAAATGGCCCTACTCTTGGCCAAAGATGATAAAGACTCGTTAAAGCTTCTCCTGAATGAGGACAAACTGCTATCTACTCAACTTCCAAGGCGTGGAGAATGTGCAGAAGAATCGAATTTCTGGTACCTGGACAATGGTGCAAGCAGTCATATGACAGGTTTTAAAGAAAAGTTTGCAGAACTGGATGAGAGTATATCTGGTGTAGTGCGTTTTGGAGATGGTTCAAAAGTCGAGATAAAAGGAAAGGGCACTGTGATATTACTGTGCAAAAATGGAGAAGAAAAGATGCTGCGAGATGTGTATTATATACCTAGTCTACGTAATAACATCATATCATTGGGACAAATTTCTGAAGAAGGCAATAATGTGGAACTCAAGGGAGAATTTCTGAGGATCTACGACAACAAAGACAGATTATTGATGAAGGTAAAATGATCTGCCAATCGACTTTACAAAATTATTATTGAGACTAACAAACAGGAATGCCTGATGACTAAAGCGGATGACATCACGAGATTGTGGCATGCCCATCTTGGGCACGTCAATTATCAAGCCATGGCTCTCATGTCTAAGCACCAGATGGTAGAAGGAATGCCCATGATAATAAAACAAATGTCGTGTGTGATGGGTGCTTAATGGGAAAACAAACCAGGAAGGTATTTCCAGCCAAATCCAAGTTTAGTGCAAAAAAGGTACTAGAACTTATACATGGTGATCTGTGCGGTCCGATATCTCCAACTACTACCTCTGGATACATATATTTCTTTTTGTTACTTGATGACTTTAGAAGGTTTATGTGGGTGTACTTTCTAAGAACTAAGGATGAGGCATTCGAAGCATTCAAAAAGTTTCGTGTATTGGTTGAGAACGGGTCAGAGAAAAGAATAAAGGTGCTGAGAACTGACAAAGGAGGTGAATTCAATTCTAATGACTTTAAAGAATACTGTAAGAATGCAGGAATTGAGCGACACCTCACGACACCCTACACTCCGCAACAAAACGGAGTGGTAGAGCGTCGAAACCGAACTATTGTGGAGATGACTAGAAGCAGTCTCAAGGAAATGCAATTGCCATCAAAGATGTGGGCTGAAGCAGTCAGAAACTCGGTATACATCCTCAATAGACTACCCACACGAGCATTGACAAGTAAGATACCGTATGAAGCATGGACAACAAGGAAACCGCAGATAAGTCATGTACGGGTCTTTGGGTGCTTATCGCACATGAAAATTCCAAGTGTGCACAACACAAAGCTGGATGATCGCAGTAAAAAGTTAGTTAAGCTGAGGAGAGAGCCTCGAACTAAAGGATACCGTTTATATGATCCCAAGGAAGATCGTATACATATAAGCCGTGATGTCATTTTTGAAGAAACGAAGCAATGGCCGTGGAGTATGATTGCAGATAGGGAGGAGACACAAGAGAGTTTTATTGTGGCAAGTATGCCTGAGGTTGATGAAACAGGTCAAGATGAGACCGAAATCGTGGAGTATGGTGATGACAACCATAGTGGCAACAACACCCAGACGTCAACACCACAGTCGCGGGCTTCTGAGTCTTCTCAGTCCTCTGTTGGATATGACAACTACAGTAACACTTAGGTATCCACTCCACATTCTCAGTCGTCTGCTTCTAGAATCAATCGAGATAATTACGATGATAGCACAGAGCCAAAAAGATTCAGACCTTTGAGTGAAATTTACAATGTCACAGAGGAAATAGAGCTTGACGAAGAAGAATTGTGGCTCATGGAGGTAGATGAACCTGTCAACTATACACAGGCAGCAAAAGATTTCAACTGGAGGCAAGCAATGAGGCATGAGATGGATTCTATTGAGGAAAATGATACATGGAAATTGACGAGTCTACCACATGGACAGAAGATCATATGTCTGAAATGGATCTATAAATTAAAAAGGGATGCCAACGGGAAGGTGGTAAAATACAAGGCACGCCTCGTAGCAAAGGGTTATGTACAAGAACATGGCATTGATTTTGATGAAGTATACGCACTAGTTACTCGGTTGGAGACAGTGAGGTTGCTTTTAGCTTTGGCAGCTAAAAATCAATGGGAAGTGCACCATCTCGACGTAAAGACGGCCTTCTTGAATGGAGATATAGTGGAAGATGTATACGTTGCCCAACCAGAGGGATTTGAAAGAAAGGGACAAGAGCACCTAGTGTACAAATTGTCTAAAGCTTTGTATGGACTTCGCCAGGCGCCTCGTGCTTGGTACGCCAAACTGAATTCATGTCTTATAAAGCTTGGATTTACTCGTTGTCCGTACGAGCATGCTGTATACACAAGGAAGGAGGGAGAAAACAGTTTGGTTATTGCAGTATACGTAGATGACATTCTAGTAACAGGCACGAGTGTCTTAGCAATCAAGGATTTCAAGAACCAGATGAAGCTTCAGTTCGAGATGAGCGACATAGGAAAGCTCAGCTACTACTTGGGAATAGAAGTTGAACAAGGAGAATGATATATCGAATTAAAACAAGCAGGTTATGCACGAAAAATTCTGGAAAATGTAGGCATGACATATTTTAATCCGACGAAGTATCCAATGGATCCAAAGGAACAGCTTGATCGAGACGAGACAGGAAAGTTGGTCAATGCTACAGACTATAAGAGTATGGTAGGGGGTCTACGATACTTGGTTCATACGCGACCAAATATCGCATACTCAGTGGGTATAGTCAGCCGATATATGGAAAAACGCACAAAAAGGCACCAGGATGCAGTGAAAAGAATACTCAGGTACGTTAAGGGAACTATACAACACGGGTTGGTGTATACAAATAATAGTGGCAATAATGTATTAACTGGGTTTTCAGACAGTGACTTGGGTGGACAAATTGAAGATAGAAAGAGCACAGGAGGCGTAGTTTATTACTTGAATGAGAGTATTATCACTTGGGTCTCACAAAAACAGAAGTGTGTTGCTCTATCATCGTGTGAAGCTGAATTCATGGCTGCTACCGCAGCAGCTTGCCAAGGTATTTGGCTTAGAAATACTTTTAGTCAGATAACACATGAAGCTGTTGGCCCAGTGATTTTATGCATAGATAATCGATCTGCAATCGACCTGGCTAAGAATCCTATGTTCCATGGTAGAAGCAAGCATATCGACATAAGGTTTCACTTTATCAGGGAATGCGTAGAGCGAGGAGAAGTTGTCTTGAAACATGTTTGCAGCAACGATCAAAGAGCAGATATTTTGACAAAGGGGCTAGCTACTGTCAAGTTTGAAAACATGAGGAAACTATTGGGAGTCAAAAACTTGAGTAAACGAGGTTGAGATTAGGAGGGAGAGTGTTGCATTTAATCTCAAACTTTAATTGTGTCCTTTGAATTTGTCCGTTTCTTTTTCACATTGTCGTTTCATTTTGTGCTGTCTTTTTGTCTACTCAACTTTGGACTATTTAATAGTCTCTTTATTACCTAATAAATCAGATCTGAGATTTAGCATTATCTCTGTTGTCTCAAAACGGTGTATATTAATCTGTTTTTAGACTAGATTTGGCACCGTCTGTGGGAAGATTGTTAGGTGCGACCAAAAGTCCCACATCTCACATCGGTTAAACATGGGAAGAAAGATCAGTATATAAGTTAAGAATACATCTCCATTAGTGTGAGGCCTTTTAGAAGTGGACCAAAAACAAAGTCGTGTGAGCCAGTGGGCCGAAAGCGGACAATATCACAATATTATGGAGATCGGAGTATCCTTACTTATATACAAAGGAGGAATATACGGACCCAATATTCCCTAACAAATGGTATCAGAGCACCAGGCCCAGACGGAACGCGATGTGGTGGGTTGTGATGTGGTGGTGGGTTGTGATGGGGGTGAAATTCTGCGAATATCATACCAGAAGCCAAGAGCCATACTCAAGTTGAATGATCTGCTGGATAGATGGAGCGCCACGGCTCATCAAGCAGGTGGCTTGATAAAGGAGCGGCGCAGATTCATCTAAAGATGGAGCGCCACGGCTCATCAAGCAGGTGGCTTGATAAAGGAGCGGCGCAGATTCATCTAAAGATGGAGCGCCACGGCTCATCAAGCAGGTGGCTTGATAAAGGAGCGGCGCAGATTCATCTAAAGATGGAGTGCCTAATAGCTCATCAAGCAGGTGGCTTGATCAAGGAGCGGCACAGTGTCATCGAGTAGGCGGATGGAAGTCAATTGAGAGGAGGCTAGAGTAGTACTTTGTTCGAGAGGAAGATTGTTAGGTGCGACCAAAAGTCCCACATCCCACATCGGTTAAAGATGGGAAGAAAGATCAGTATATAAGTTAAGAATACATCTCCCTTAGTGTGAGGCCTTTTGGAAGTGGACCAAAAGCAAAGCCGTGCGAGCCAGTGGGCCCTAAGCGGACAATATCACACTATTGTGGAGATCGGAGTATCCTTACTTATATACAAAGGAGGAATATACGGACCCAATATTCCCTAGCATTACAAATAAGGCTAACGAGAGAATTTGATATCAAAGCTAATAAGTAGAATAAGGGTTTTTTAGGCTATTAAGAAAAAGGATGGTGTCGAAACCAACTAGGTGTATTTCATGTTTATTTGTTTTGTTTGCTTGTTTTGTCATTGAAAGACCAATGTGTTACTTATGTCTTTGAACTGAAGTCCCTGTAAGGCCAATACACTTGATGTTTTAATTTTGTAGTTTTAATTTGATTAATGGGGTTTTGAGTCTGCCAATATGTACAACTAGTTTCTTTGGATGTTACAGATGCTAGACTTTTATCCTGCATAGTATTGTTATAGTTCTTTTTATTGCTTTGAAATTTGTTAGTTGATTTTATTTTTGGTTTTTATCATAAATGATGGTAATAGTTGTTGTTAGAAGTGTGAATATCTTAGTGGGATGTTCAGAGTAAGCAACGCGGTTCCTATCCTATTGTGTTTTTGTTAATCCAAAGCTCTCAATGTATCAGTTCATATTTTGACATATGTATTCGAAAGTAACTCGATCATATTTTTAAGGGGATACATGTATTTTTTTTTTCGACCATAATAAACATAGTAAAGCCACATAATAGTTCCTCCATTGATTCAAACTGTAATTTGATTAGATATCTAAGAAGCCTATTATCGTCTAGGAGGCCTCTCTTGAATTTTATTAGTGCTATGTTTTCTTAACACCCATCGATACTGCTCATTTCATGCACAAACCATAAGACCAAAATGTTCTTTCAATCTTCTGGTACATCTTCATGATACAATCTCTACTATTTAGTAGCTTTGTTTCCAATTAAAAGAACTTCATAAAGAACTTTATAAATCTCAAAATTTGTTGAAGGATTCTATGTGGATGTTGTCGAACTAAGTTAAAGTGTTTTATCTATATTTCATGGAGAAATCTCTGTATATGAGGATGTTGTCAGGATTAAATCTGAGCATGGTATTTCGAAAATACTCCGAATGATGACTACGGCTAGTTATCCCATCGTATTTATCCATTTGGGATGGGTCAAACTTGTGTTGGAGTTCATCTTCCAAAATTGTTTGAGAGAATGAAGATAATGTCAGGTTGTAGTATGCCACCTTAGACCTCTTGTGAACTTTTTTCTTGGTGACTAATATACCTCATTCTTTTTTATGTCTTACATTGGATATATTATCGGTCCAAACTTCTTTTTTATCCTTGGTGGTTTGGAAATATTTCTTTGAAAAGTTTTATTTTCTCGGAAAATATCACATTTGGTTTGCACATTGTCTTATACCATTCTTGAAATTCGTTGAATAAGCATAATAATATTGATTAATGCTTGTAGTGTCTCAGTTTTCCTTGCTAGTTGATTCATATCCACATATTCTATCTGGCTTTGAATTGCGTTGGACCTTAGTTTTTCCTGTTGCACGTCTTCTAGTTGTAGCTCGATTAGGCTGATTATTAAAGGCTGAGGTTTTTTAACCTCTTCTAGTGTTATTTTGTGTTATGGGTAAATTGAGGTCTACTATGTTCTCATTCTTGGTTGGGGTATCTCATATCTAATCATGTACTTCAACGGTCGAAGTGTTAATAACAAATTGACTTCTTGAGCGAGTTTTCCTAATTGATTAGATTTAGGTTTTCAAATTTTCAGAACCAAAATATCTTAAAGTAAGCTTTCACGTATACTATAAGGTTTGATTTGGAAATATTTCTTCCATGTATAATGGCACAGATGAGATGGTATTTATTTTAGTGTAATTGGATCGACTAGTCGACCAATTTAATCATGATACATTATCAAACAAGTCATAGAATGCGGAATGCACGCTTGTTAGATTAGATAATGATTAGTGGGGTCAAGGGACGGAGCCTCTTACGGGGTCCAAGGGGCGGAGCCCCTTGCTGGGTCGAGCTGTATTATATATTTAAATTGAAAACTTGACAGTTTTATTCAAATTTTAAATTTCAACCGTTTTATTACAAAACCAGTTTAGAGACCTTAACTGCCCTAACTTCCAAACTGTTTTTTGGTTGGTCGAATTTATAAATATGGGTTCGGTTGAAAAAGGAGATCATATCATTTTCATCATCTCTGTTTAAAATTAAATCTCTGATTTTATCCAATTGAAATTTTTGGAGAACCCCAAAAATATTTCAATAAGAAATTGTTTACAAGACTTGAGAGATTATCCGGAAACGAAACACTGTTTTCTACATGAGAGAGTTTTAGATGATGTATTGATGAACGTCTACTTTATTAATATGAATTATTTTTTGCTACATACGTTTTTTCATCCTTATTGTGTACGATGTCGATATCGTTGAATCTTTATCTTTAATAATAAGGAAACGTGTATTGCGTCTAATATATGATTTCCATCCAAATATATGTTTATATGTTTATATATATATATATATATATTATTATTTTTATATGCGCTAAAAAATTAAAATTATTAAATTATTTGATAATATATTTTAGTTTATTAGTCATCTCAACTATATTATACTCATGAATTATGTCATGATAATAATTAAACCGAAAACCGATAAAGAACCGAAACAAAAAAACGGTTAGGAACCGAACCGATAAACCGATAGGACCGATATGGAATTGAACCGATAGAACCGATACAGAATCGAACCGATAGAACCGATAAACCGGTAGAACCTATAGGAAAGCGGACCAATAAAATCGTTAGAACCGATTATTTATTATTATTTATTATTTTATAAATTATAGTACCAAAATTAATAGTTAATTACCAATTTTTTAAGAAAATCAAAGATTAACTTATAAACTTTAGTTTCTATATCATTTACTTTAATAAAAATAATTAAAAATCAAATTTTAATTGGAATTGTTTTTAAGTGGACCGAACTGCACCGAAACCGGACCAAAACGACCAGACCAAACTCGAACCAAACCGGAACCAAAATCGAATCGGACCGGTTCCAAAAGAACCGAAAGCTTAGCAGTCTGGTCCAGTTCCCTCAAAACAGAGGGATAACAGCCCTAGCTGTATTATATTTTTAAATTTGGAATTTGGATTATTATTTGGTTCTTTGGGGTAAGAAATATAGGTACAACATATTGTTTTGTTTTTGGTCCACTTCAAAAAGGCCCGACATTAATGGAGATGTATTCTTAACTTATATATTGATCTTTCTTTCCATGTCTTAACCCATGTGGGATGTGGGGACTTTGGTCGCACCTAACAATCCTCTTCTCGAACAAAGTACCACTATAGCCTCCTTTCAATTGACTTCTATCCGTCTACTCAAGTCAGGTGGAGAGAAGCCTGAAATCTAGAGCTTTAGGGCGGATCTATCTGCTCACTATCAGATGATACAGTGCCGCTCATTGATCCAGCCGCCTGTTTGATGAGCTATCGGGCGCTCCATCTTTAGATGACACTACGCCGCTCCTTGATCAAGTCACCTTGAGTATGGCTCTGGCTTCTTGTAAGATGTCCGGCATCTGAAAATTTCTGGTGTTCTAATACCATTTATAAGGAATATGGATTCCGCCTTTGTATACAAATAAGAATAACTACGGCACAATGCGATTAACAACAGTGCACAAATATAAAGCATACTATATTATTTAGGGACGGTGCTCAAACATGACTGGTTGATGCAATTAACCACCGTGCACTACTCCTAACAGGATGCAAAGCGGAGAGATTCTTATTAGGCAACAAGAAAGATGTTCTAGGAAATACAAATGCTCTGGAGTCATTGCTAAAACCTTAAACAATAGCACCATATCAAAGAAACTTCGAGTCGAAGCGGATGTAATAATTTCAGCATGCGGGGAACTATTGATACTGTTGGGAATATTGTTTAGAGATTTCTGGATAAACTCTTGAAGTCTTGTTTTAACAATTTCAGATTGAAATTATTTTGGTGGTTCTCCAAAATTTTCAACCGGATAAAATCAGAGTGTATTCTTTTGAACAACGAGAATGAATTTTTGTTGTTATTTTTTCTTTTCTTCAACAGAACCATACTTATTTATTCAACCAAATTTCAAAAACTGTAAAACAGTTTTAAGTCCAATAACGACTATAATTTTAAATGATAAAAAAAGGAAAAATTATTCAAATTCAAATTTGAATTAATTTTCCAAATTCAAAATTTCCATGAATATTCACAATAGCCTTATCATTTAAAATAAATTTAACCACAACCAGGAGCCGCCCCTTGGACCCACTAATCATAATATATTCTAACAAGCGTGTACTCCACACTCTCCGACTTGCTCGATAATATATTACGACTGCATTGGTCGACTAGTCAATCCAATTACACTAAAATATCCAACAATCTTCCTCCATTTTAGTGCAATTCATGATTAACTAAAACAAACTCACAACAAATAACAAATTTATGCATAAATGAAATATCGTAACGATTGAATTTCATATTAGTATACTACACAGTCCACATATTCGAATATCAAGGTATCACTAAGGATTGAACCTTTACTATCCATAATGAATACTCGAAGATAATATACACATAAATTTACATTCTCATATGTTCTTACTTGACACTATCTTTTACTAGCCTTGTGTCCTTATCCTTCTTAAGCATATCAAAGCCAAGTCCTAGCTTCTTGAAGCGGCTAAACTTCATGCTTAAATAGGTAGATCTTTTACTCTTGCACATGCATATGCAATTTTTCAAAAGAGCTATTAAGAAGATAAACTTCAACCGCCACAACTTGCATGTCTGAACACATACTTTGGGATAATACTACTAATGTGTTCCAATCTCTAGATGTTAAGCTTTCCACATTGAATTCAGCACCTAATGTCATATTCGATGGGAATTGGGTATCTTAACATGAGAGATTTCAAATGGACTTTAATCTCAATAGCCGATTTGTGCACAAAATCTCTAATTAACCCTTTGGTTAAATGATCGGCTAAATTATATCGAGTTCTCACAAACTCTCGCTAAAAAATCATACCGTGTCTAACACCTAAGTGTCTAGATATGCCTTTGTAAACTTGCCTATAGACATTGGCCAACGCAGCTTCACTATCACATCTGATAGATATAGGTGGTATCTGTTTGGGCAACAACAGAATTTCATATATTAAGTTTCTTAGCTGCTCAGCTTCTTTACTCGCTGCTGCTAATACCACAAACTTTGATTCCATTGTTGAATCAGTAATACAAGTTTGTTTGTAAGAGATAGCATTTCCCCCAAGTAGAAATACCCATCCACTTGTGGAATAATGGTCTTCCATATTCGAAATATAACTCGCATCCGAATATCCTTCAAGTACGGAAGGAAATCGAGTATAAATCAAACCATAATCCATGGTTCTTCTCAAATACTTGAAACACTCGATTTAAAATTTGTCAATGATGTGAACTAGGATTGCTAGTATACCTACTAAGCTTTCCAACATCAAAGGCAATATCCAACCTAATGCTAGTCATGACATACATATACCACGAAGCCTTTCAGTTTTTTTTTCAAATGCTTCATCTCAAACTCGACGATAAAAATGTCTTAGTTTCATCAACTTAATTTGGTCAATGCCAAAAATCAACATGTCACCCACGTATAAACAAATCATAACTCATTTATAATTAATATCAATATTTACCAAGAACATAAATTATATTATATTTTGAATAACATCAAAAGTTTCCAAATATATGTTATAAATATTATAACATAATTCAAACGACAAATAGATCCATAAACAATCGGCATGAATTGCATTGATTTAAATATGTCGAGTTTATACAACTAACAAACTCTAATCTCATGTCATGTCTAGATGCCATTTATATATTATTTCAAATTAATATATACCAACGAATTTTCTATGTACAAATCATATACTGCACAAATTCATTTACATGCTATAAATGCATGCATACAAAATAACTCCGATTATATATGATTTAAAATAATATATACCAATGATTTTTCTATATAAAATTTATATACTGCAAACACTATAACTATAATTTACTTGAACGAAATTTGTATGAAACACTGCAAGTGCATGCACGCACTTATATTCAATGTGTATACATTGATAGAGTAAAACCCAAACTGCATGTATACTACCTTTTCCATTATATAACATAATTAAAATGTAAATTGTCAACATCACTTATTCTGACATTATTTATTTGACCCGCACTTAATTGGTTTATTCAAATTTAACTTTAACCAACAAATAGTATTGTATGGTTGTGGTTGCTATTTAAAAATAATTATTTTTAATTAAAAGCAAAAGCAAGCACATGCAGTTTTCAACATATCAGTACACTTTACTTTTATACTTTAGTGCAGACTTTTGTCCGTAAAGCCTTTAATACGTAATATTTACGAATATCGCATGCAATTTTTTTTTATTTCATGCTTAATTCGCAAGCGTATGTATATAAACTGCACTACTAAACTGCACAACTGCAACTGCACAATCATACTGCAGTTGCACTAAAGTTTAGTATTTTTTTCAATTCTCTATATAAACTGCAATTGCAGTTTATTGTTTTTTTTTTTGTTTTTTTTTTATTTTCACGCAATGCATGCAAAGATAAATTTGCGCATTAGTTCTCCGTTATTGCAAATTTGCACAACAATTATTAACCATTATCTACCACTTTTTATCCACCGAAAAATTTGAATAACACAATAGTATCCTTTTTTCTCTAAATGCTTTCGAATATCGAGTTCAAGCATTTTCGGTTTTAGATACACACTTTCAACAACCAAAACAACAATTAATCAAAAGTGTGTATCCTTTACAAAATTTAAAACAATTCAGAGATCATCACCATTTTCATCCATGAGTAAAAGTAAGGGAGAAAAACTTATAGGACGGTGATCCATAGTTCTAATAAAAGTAAGGCAGAAAAACTTACAGGACGATGATCCATAGTTCTAATGCTTTGATACTTGATTATGGATTCTCTTAGAGATGACAACAAATCTCTTCATTTCAATCTTCATACAAATCATAAAGCAATAACATCTTCGTACAAATCTCTTCACAAAACAAGAATATATAATTTCAATCTTTTGTTGGGAATATTGTTTAGAGATTTATGGATAAACTCTTGAAGTCTTGTTTTAACAAATTGAAATTATTTTGGTGGTTCTCCAAAAATTTTAACCGGATAAAATCAGAGCGTATTCTTTTGAACAACGAGAATGAATTTTTGTTGTTATTTTTTCTTTTCTTCAACAGAATCATACTTATTTATTCAACCAAATTTCAAAAAGTGTAAAACAGTTTCAAGTCCAATAACGACTATAATTTTAAATGATAAAAACAGACAAAATTATTCAAATTCAAATTTGAATTAATTTTCCAAATTCAAAATTTCCATGAATATTCACAATAGCCTTATCATTTAAAATAAATTTAACCACAACCAGGAGCCGCCCCTTGGACCCACTAATCATAATATATTCTAACAAGCGTGTACTCCACACTCTCCGACTTGCTCGATAATATATCACGACTGCATTGGTCGACTAGTCAATCCAATTACACTAAAATATCCAACAGATACCCCGTTAATGATTTCTAGTGGTTTGAAACACCGCAACATTGGAAGAAATCTTCATCTACATCCTGTACTAATGGTCTGGGGATATTCTCCCGAAATAGACACGCAGATTAGTGGTAGATGTTATGAAGGTGGGATTATCACATCACTCCATAAGGTCGTGTCAAAAGATTCAGCTCTAGGGCCTGCAGTATATGCCTCAATTTGTCCTTGGCAGTCCGGACATGACATGAAGAATAGAATGAAAAAATACGGGAGAACTTGTCAACTTTTAACCTTAGTAAGGGACCGTGGCTCAGGACAAGTAAAGGTCGAGGGAAGGATACATTATACACTCAACAAGGGCGACAAAGAAAATCTTAAGGCTGGATTAAGGCAATCAATCAGAATACTAATAGTAGCCGGAGCAGTTGAGGTTGGCACTTATAGGAGTGATGTACAAAGAACCGAATGCAAAGGGGTGACGGACAAAGAAGTTGAACTATTCTTGGAAACGGTTGGACCAGAGGAAGGACCACTATGGGTCTGTGGCTATCCAAGAATTGGAATATATACTCTTCGGCTCATCAGATGGGCAGTTGCAAGATGGGTGTGAATGAGACACAAGGTGAGGTGGACCTGTACGGAGAGAGTTGGGAAGCTCAAGGACTGTATGTTTGTGATTCTAGTGTCTTGCCGACAGCTGTTGGTGTAGATCCAATGATTACTATCCAAGCCATAGCTTATTGTCTTTCAAACGGCATAGCAAAATCTTTAGCAAAAAACGAAAGCTGATTGATTATTATCTAAATTCTAAAGCCAAAACCTATATTTATTTTATGTGTTTTAATGTTTGCGTCATTAAGCCAAAAATTACTCAGAAGCATATAACTAATAACTTTCTCTGGGTTTACTACCCCGTCACTTTGATTATAAACTCAGTCTTCTTTCTGGCCTGTATAACTATTAGCTTATATAGAGTGGAGATTCCATATTATACCAAATTTTATATACATAGATTTGTCAAAATTAGTGCACTTTTTAATCCAAGTTACAAAAAGCAGACGAACCAAAGATCCACAAAGATCCGCAAAGGACCCGCAACGAACCAGATAGTTCCAAATCAATTCTCAACTATTAAATGAGTTAGTGAAGTAGTGAGAGTTATATTAAGAATTCTCAAAGTCTCACATTATTAAGTGATGTTAGTGGGTAGTGTGAATCACATTTTTTATAAGTTTCAAACTCTTTTGTTTCATTTCTTTAAGTAATAAAATCAACTCTTGTGTGCTTATTGTTTCAGTTTCTGTGTCTGTTCAATTTGTTTCATGGTATCCGAGCAAGGTCTCTGCATATCAATATGAATGGAAGTAATTCAGTTTCTCCTATGTCTACAGGAGAAGCTTGTTGGAACCAATTACCAATATTGGCGATTGTGTATGGAGGCTTTCCTTCGAGGACAAGATTTGTGGGATCTTGTTTCCGGTACCGAGATACTTCCTGGTGATACTCCCGAAAACGCTGAGTTAAGGAGGAAATGGAAAGTAAGGTGCGGAACGACTTTATTCGCATTGAGAACTTCGATCGGTAAGTAATTTATTGATCATGTTCGTGCATTGGATTCTCCAAATGATATTTGGGATACTCTTGACAGATTATTTACCCAGAAAAATACTATGCGGCTTCAATACCTTTAGAATGAGCTTCCTTCATTAACCCAAGGTAATATGTCAATATCTGATTACTTTCTTAAAGTTAAGAATATATGTTCATAAATTTTAGGTTTGGACAGTGATGAATCTATCAGTGATGCAAGGCTAAGACATTATTTGATTCGTGGATTACGATCTGACTTTATGCCATTTATATCATCAATACAAGGATAGATTAACCAACCTATCAATTGTTGAGTTAGAGAACCTACTCTCCAACCATGAAGCATTGGTTAAAGAAATTCTTGGTAAGTATTCTGTTAATATTGAAGATACTATGTTTACTAAAGACAGGTCAAGGTGGAAAAACACACAAAGTCACTTTAAAAATAGTGGTAAGCATATAAGGATTGAGGGGGAGTCAATAAACCACTCTAAACTGATATGTTTTAGATGTGGAAGGACTGGACATATGAAGTCGGATTTTCGTGCAAAGCTTATTTGCAAGAAGTGTGTCAAACCAAGCCACATTAAACCAAATTTTTATTCAAAAATTGTCGAATCAGATGCAAATGTTGCATATGATGTTGAAGACAAAAATGAACGATAGTGGGAAAGTTGTCTCTCGATTGAGGTTGTTAATGAACTGGACAACATGGCTTTGGTTATTAATCAACCAATTGCCATTAGTGTGTCAGCTGTCCGCGGTGCACCGGTTACTGTACTCGGGCCTTGTCTACCTGCATGCCTCACACCGAAGAAGGTACCAAATGGTTCGGTTGTGTTTCCTGATATTAATAATAAGGTAGAGAAGCCACAAAGTGGTATCGTAACTGAAAATGGTCCGTGTAAGAGCAAAAACAAATTGTTCAAGGTTATGTTGAAGGTTTTGCAGGGCTCTTCTAAAATCGGTATTAGTACGGCAACATGCCATGATGGTCAAGTTGAAGCCGGTTTATCTGAGTCGAATGCGGTATTGGTTCGTATACAGATAGCAGAGATGGTTGTTCAAATCAAGTGGAGAAAATTAAAGTTTGTTTATGGGAATGATATAAGGATTTGTCAGATGCCTATTAATTGTAACCTTAGGGTTTTGAGGGAGATTATGAGTACAAGCTTTCTAGCGCTAAAGTCGGTTTTGATCAAGTATAAAGATAACGATGAAGATTTTGTGACAATAACGTGTACGGATGAGCTCAGATTGATAGAGCTATCTGTGGATAGTAAACTCGAATCAAATGTAGCTGAGTCGGTTGCAATGTTGAGATTGCATATCCTTGAGGTTGATCCAGAACAAGAACCTCCCTTGGTGGAGGAAGAAGAGAAGAAACCTCCTGAGATTATAGAAATTGAAGTGGATGAAAGTGGATCCTCTTCTCTCGGTGGTTCTATTTCGGAATCTGAGACTATAAATTTCAATAAAATGGACAAAAATGTTCAAAAGGAATCAGAAGAACCAAATGGTAAGGAAATTGAAAATCATGGTTGGTTGTTCGATTTTGCACAACCTTTCCATACTCAAATGGCAGAGTTTCTCCAGTCGCAAAGCAAAATGATGGTCATGGCTACTATTGCGACTGTGGCTTTAGCCCTTCATGTTTGTTTCAGTTGGTTGTTTATTTTAAAACTCGGTTGGGGTCTAGCTGGTGCAGCCATGGTGTTGAAATTTTCGTGGTAGTTCATTAATGAGGCTCGAATCGTTTATATATTGAGTGGAACTTGTGGAGTAACCTAGTCTCAGTTTTCGAGGCAGACGTTTAGTAATCCGTGGGGATTTGTTAAAGCGTCTCTTGATTCCGCTGTCAAGCTCAACTTGGAAGTATGGTTGTTCACAACGTTGATATTGTTTACTGGATATTCAGATGATGCAGAAGTTTATGTTGCAGCTCTCTCTATATGCATGAACATAATGAGTTGGACTGCCCATATTGTTATTAGAACAAATGCAGCTGTCAGTGTTCGAGTATCAAACGAGCTAGGCGCACGACATCCAAGAACAACAAAATTTTCTTTAATAGTGTCGGTTATATCATCGACATTTACTAGAATTCTGTTTTAAATGGTTATTATTGTATACAAAGATGTATACCCAGTGTTGTTTTCAGACAATAAAAGAGTTCAACATTTAGTTAGAGAGTTAACACCGTTGATATCTCTATGTATGGTCATTAGCAATCTTCAACCTGTTCTATCAGGATTTCCTGTTGGAGCTGGATGGCAGGCTACTGTAGCCTATGTGAATATTGTGTGTTACTACAGCCTAAAAATTTATGTCTGCTAAAAAATGTTTCATGCTCTTCCCAAATCAAAGTTCGAAGAGTTCAAAAGAGTTATCGGTCTAGCTGACTGAAATAATGCACTAATGGGGAGTGTCAAAATTAGTGCACTCTTTAATCCAAGTTACAAGAAGCAGAAAAACCAAAGACCCGCAAAGGACCCGCAAAGAAGCAGACAGCTCCAAATCAATTCTCAACTATTAAATGACTTAGTGAAGTAGTGAGAGTTATATTAAGAAGTCTGAAAGTCTCAAATTATTAAGTGATGTTAGTGGGTAGTGTGAATCACATTTTCTATAAGTATCAAACTCTTTTGTTTCATTTGTTTAAGTAATAAAATCAACTCTTGTGTACTTATTGTTTCAGTTCTTATTTCATAGATTTTTTTTTAAATGAAATTTAAAAAAAGGGGTTTAGTATAAATACTTGTAAAACACCAAATAGCGTAATAAGCATGTAAAAGAAGAACGCAAACAAAGGTAATAACTCACGAGATATATTATACTTATTTCATACAAGGTTTGCTCACCCGACTTTTAGGAAGGACTCACAACTGAAGTTCTAAGTATGCTTAATTGTGAAATTGTTTTGACCATTGTTGGGGATCCAAAAAATGATGTCAATATGAATCATGGTAGGAGAGGGGAGGTCACATATGTGGTTTCCAATGCTTTGGAGGTTAGCTTGGTCAGTAGCATTGTTTAAAGAGACCGCGACCACTAACTGTTGTTGATACTGTAAACTATCAAAAGGTCACAGTTTAGTCGCAAAGCTTTAATCACACTAGTTCTATGTTTGGCAGTTGTGGATGTGAAATTAAACCACAAGTCGAACAAAAGTAAGGTGTTTTCCATGTTACATATCTTAGCTGTATATAGACTTATAGATATAGGTCTGATTTGGACGATTGTTCCTCCATACCAAAAGGGAGAAGATTCGTTCGACAACCCATCAACTTCTTACGTTGAGTGATATCGACTTCTTTTTTCAGCTAATTTCTTTGAGAGTTTATGTCCCGTGACTATGAGATTTTTTAATGAATTACAGTCTGTCATTTCAAACCTTACCAACACCTCATGAGCATATATTTTTTCTGTCGTAAGTGAATCTCATCTTGGTTTTGATGAATTTTCACACCAACAAATAGTTTCATAAATCCAAGATCAATCATCTCAAATTCTCGTGTCATTGATAACTTAAATCTTATGGTATTTATCCACTTCCTCATTTTTATTTTAAATTTAGTCTTAAAACTCATTTAACCTTAATTTCCTTTACATTATAATGAAGAGTAACAAGATCCAATGTGTTATTATTCACAATGGCTTATATTTTACATTTCATTGCTTTCATCCATTTTGTCTTTTTTTGACAGCTTTTGTAATACATATCGGCTCAACATGAGACATATAAAATGCCAAGTCCATTTCTCATTTTGCCTCTTCACCTGAAATCTTTTCTCCATTTTCATAATCTTGCATCCATGTTGGTGCTCTACGACGTTTTTTAATGTGTTTCAAGTTGAGGGAACATGCCATTATTTTAACCAATGACATCCTTAGTAATATTATTTTAACCAATGACATCTTCATCAACGACTTCAATCTTCTCAGCATTCTCCTCTCTGGTTGTGTCTTCTTCTCATATTCAAGAATATCTTCAATAATTTTTCACATCAGTATTCTAACCATGCTTCTTTTCCTCTTCAAATATTACATCTCGACTAATGATAATTTTCTTGAAAGTTGGATAATAAAATCGGTATAGCTTTGACTCCTCACTTATTTCAAGTAAAGCACATATGTGACTCATGTTATCAAAATTTATCCTACGATGTTCAGGGATGTGCACATGACCTATATATAAAATTTTAAAATATCCCAAATTTGGTTTAATACCACTCCAACACTCTTCTGGAACCATATCAGTTACATCACTTATCACACTTTTATTCAACACTTGATACATCCATTTTGCTGCCTCAGCCAAGAACTTGTTTGGCATATTCTTTTTTGTGAGTAGACATATGACCATGTTCATGATTATGCAATTTTTTCACTCTACTTCTGATTTCGTTTTCTTTGCAAAATTGGTTGAAGTTAGTTGAACTAAATTCTCATTATTTTTCTATTCTCGGGCATCATATAAATTTTACAGCTTCCTTTTCCAAAAGGATTTTGAAGTTCTTAAAAATAACAAAAGCTTCATTATTTTTTGACAAAAAATATATATCAAGATTTTATGACTGTAGTCATCTACCAACAAGAATATAAACCTGTTTCCACTATGAGAAACAGAAGATATCGACCCACATAAGTTTGCATGAACAAGCTTCAATTTCTCTGTTGCTCACAATTAAATTCTCTTTGACATGATTTCTTGATGTTGCTTTCCAATATTGCATACTTCATAAACTTGTGTTGCCTATTTCATTGGAGATAATCCATTTACCATTTGCTTGTCTTGCATAGTATTGATGTATGTGTTGCTCAAATGTCCATAACGCTTGTGTCATAAACCCGATGAATTATCTTCTTCTATTTTCAGACATATATTCAAACCAAAGTTTCTAATTGTAGAGATCATGTGGTTTACTGTTATTATAAAATTCACAATCAAACATCTACGAGGATGACATATTTTGCATGCTCCTTGATCGATCAAAATGTCTAAACTCATTTCTTGAAGTTTCCCGTCACTTAATAGATTACATAGTCAGTTCTGGAACAAAGAGCATATATTTTAATTTTTGAGTTACTCCCTCGACTTTAAACTTCACAATTCATTTTCCCATCACATTCATTCTTGAGCTATTCCATAGCTTTACTCCATGTTCTAGGTTTCATTAAGCTCAACGAACCAATCTTTGTTACCTATCATATGGTTTGAGCAACCAGAATCGATAAACCAAATCCCATTGTCTTCAACCTCTTTGATATTCATATGAATCGTTAAAATTAATTATTCTTCTTCATCAAACTCGACGTAATTTTCTCATTTCTCACCATTTGGGCACTCATATAGATAATGTCCTAGTTTATGATACTTGAAGCACTCAATGTGAGATCAATTAATAGTCGATCATCTTTCACATTTTCGCATGCCTCTCGAGAAACTGTTTCCCACCTATTCCAAAATTACTCCCTCCTCTTTCATTGTCATGATACTTGGTCGTCATTGCTTTCCAAAGTTGTTTGGATGTTTACTTTTAAGTGATGTTCTTCAAAATAGTTTTGTCGATTGACTGAAACAAGTAATTATTTATTTTCAAGTCCTTAAGCTTAGATTTATCTAGCGTCTTTTGCTCCATTGTAGTCAACACTTCAACTTCTCCAGGTTCCTTGTAACTTGGTTTAAGTACACACAAATTACTTTTCTGAAGATAATATATTCTCCATTAGTAAAACTTAGTGATCGTAATCTCCATCAAATTTGGGCACATACGAGCATTGAAATTGCTTGAACATATGTCATTTCTCACCCCCTCACTCTTGTTTCACTCAAACAGGTCCATTTTAATAGAGCTCTGATACCAAATTATAATATGAGTGTACAATTTCAAAATAATAAAATTCAATGCATTAAATTGCATAATAAAATAACTTTAAATAACCTACAAATAAGACAACCCTACTAGAATTAAGCTCTTAGTATTTTGGTCAATAAAACCTAATTTTATTAACTCGAATTTCGTTCAAAATATTAGATAATATACCAACTAATTATTGAATAAGATAATGGGAATTGCTAAAAAAATCGAAATTACTCCATGAAATTGCTTTTTCTAATTTTCAATATTTACAAAATTTTCACTCGGCAAAAAACACAAAAAACTCTTTAAACCCTATTAAACTACAACCAATGTCTTTGATGACTCCAAAAAATTTATGCAGTTTCAAACACAATCTAAACTACAAACCATAATTTATCTTCTCCAAACTACCAAAAACCTCAAAACTCTAACCCAATAAACCCATTTGTCAAAACTTTCATAACATGATCGAAATAGACTCAAAACTTGTTCCCATGCAGACCATCATGGACACCGAGGAGGTACATTGTTTTCTACCGTATTTGTTTTTTCACAATAGAGAATTTTGAAAAAAAAAACTTATTTTGTGTTCTTCACCATACGATACCGTCGAGCTACTGTTCTTCGCCAATAGTAGTGGTGAAGAGAATACTCCTCACGCCATCTCATGGTGTAACAACCCTTGTGTACACAACATGTGTGGCATGTCGACGGTCGATTACGCCACGAGATGGTGTAATGAGTATTTTACGCGTCATACCCCCGGCAGAGTGGCCTAGCTTAATCCTGAATACCAGTTTAATTGATTTGTTTACATCTTACATATTACAAGAGGTTACCCAATGTGAAATTTTGCTTGTTTCGGACTACACTCACCATTTCACCACTTACGACGAGTATAGCTTAGACTCGATGACCGAGTGGGTCAAAAGTACGGGCAAGTTGTTAGGTTTCTAGATTAACATAACATCTAAGAAGCGGGGAAAAAAGGGAGAACAATGAGATTAAATTATAGGTACGAGAAATCCAGTGTAATTAAGTCGACCATTAAAGAGTGTGAGCGCAAGTATAAGGCTACCGGTAGCAAAAAAATTAATTTCCCTTTTCATTTGGTAGGAAATCCAGTAAGAAGCGACAGTAAATGGGCTCTAAGTGCCCTTTCTGGCAATCATAACCATGAACCGATTAAGTATGCATAGGGGAATTTGCAATGGTCTAAGTTAAAACCTAAGGAAAAAGAGCTCGCCGATGTTTTGACGGTGAAAGGAACTACTCCACGACAAATAGTTTGTGCTTGAAGAAGGTCGATCCGGAGAATATGTCAAATATCTGTCATGTATACAATGACCGTCAAAGAACAAAGATGGTTGAAAATGTTGGTCGTTCCCAAATATAATGTTGGTTAGCTAAATTAGAATTGCACAAATACAAGTACTAGGAATGGACGGCTAACGATGGCTTGAACGTGATAACCAATTTATTTTTCGTACACCCGCTTAGTATTGATTTACTACAGACCTTCCCACGCTTGCTAGTCATGGATAGCACAGACAAAGTTATTAGTTGTGTGATGTCTTTGTTCGAAGTAGTTAGGTAACATCGACCAACAAAACTTATTGTATTGGTTTCATGTTTATGGTGAATGAAAAACAAGACAACTACAAATGGTCATTGGGATGATTGAAAACGGTAATGGAGGAGAATGATTAAAAATTGCCTTATATTATAATTACGGACCGCAAAGTTTCTTTGATGAATAACATAGACAAAATATTTCTTATCGATAGTAACATGTTATGCGAGTGGCGTATCAACAATAATGTTAGTGGGAAAACCAGAATCAATGTTTAAAGACGGCAAGGTGTTCAACAACATTTTGGAAACTTGGAACGACGTCGTGTTCAAAGAGCAAGATAAGACGCTTGATTATGTCGTGGACTCGTGGATTACACTTTATAAAGAGAGTTTCATTCACACTTTTACTAATAAAATCATGTATTTCAATAATCACACCTCTAATATGGCAGAAAGCTCGCATGCTACGTTGAAAAAAAAATATCGGGTCAAGTCGATTAAATTTCGATGGGTTTTGGGATAAAGTACATGGTTTATTGGCAATGCAACATTCGACCATAAAAGAATCGATGAAGTTTAACAAGTGTCGTCTAATTCACAAATTTCAAGATTTCAAACCTTTCAAATTTTTACGGGGGTTACGTATCACATATTGCATTAGCCATAGTATACCCTAACTTTGTTGATAAAAGCGCAGGTGATAAATTTTCATGTGTTTGCATCGATCATACGACTCAAGGTTTACCGTGTATCCACGAACTAGAAGCAAAGTGAAGAGCGGACGAGTATGTACCTACTCGAATTATAGATGAGCATTGGAAGAGACTAGACATCGTTCCCCGAGTTAAACTCATCGGCGAAGAAGAGGTGTAAGTTAACTTTGCCAATCTAAATGGTAAACTTGAAGAGTTTGATGTTTATGAACAAAGTCATTGGCTAAAAATATTTCAATGCATTTTGGATCCCTCGACAACACTCATTTACAAAACCATCCAAGAGGCTAAAACTTGTGGCAGAACTCTCGGACGTATCGGAGGTCGCGGTCATGGTCGTGGTAAGGGTAAAGGTAAAAAAATCCAACAAGATTCTTCTACGAAAAGAGATCCTTCTTATCACGAATATGTCGAACAAGAAATGTTCGAGTCTCATGACAGTGTTAAAACTTCAAAAATGATAACACCCGTCGCGAGTTTGGTAACCCTAGTCGGTACTTTTGGTATCACCGCACGAACAATCACCCCACACACTTGTACTAATTCCAAAGTAAAACCACCAAAAAAGAAACAAAAATGGGCTGCATGTGTAGGTTTAGGAACTCCGGATGCATCGAATAACATTACCGCTATACCGTCATTTCCGGTGAAACCAATTCCGTCGAGATTGCCCAGCGTGTCAAACTCGAGGTATTCAAAATACATGCCTCAATTTATGTGTCCTTTCATAAGTCGAATTACAAACGTGATACCAAAATTTTGGTTTTAGAGCCATCGCATATGGTATGATCGGTTACGAAAGTGGATGGAAAATTGTTAGAGAAGCCAGGGTTCACGAGCTAAAGTCGCATCGAGAGTTTTATAAATGTGTCGCCTATTATGACAATGATAGTAAAGTCGATAATGAGCTACACCGGTTGAGTTATAATAAAGAGAGTACACCAATCGAAAATTGAATATCATTACCTAGTTGCACAAACTAGTTGCGACGACATTCAATTATGTTTTCTATTGCCTAGCTATCGGTGGATGTACTTACATACCAGTAAAAAACGCACCACAAAAGGATGGTTCTGTAAAGGAGATCGGTGTCGCATTCGTCAATACATACCATTTTGTTCACGTAAGTAAAGAATTATTAATTGTAGATGTATTTAGTTATTTATTATGTAAATACACACTTACTTTCAATGTCAAATTGTTGGCGTATTTAGTTCAAGGTTCACCTTTACCGACTATAGATCTAACGTGGATGCACACGGCTAGAGGCGACGCTAGTTCTTGGTCGATTTCCTTGCTTGATATAGTCTGCATTTTTTCACGTCTATAAAATCCCACGACGGCACAATTCGTTGGATGTGAGCAAATCGTAGTGGACTTAATCAAATACTTTTAATTGTATTTGTGTTGTAATTTTAGAATCAAATCGGGATTAGTTGTTGTTTCGTAGTTTTTGTGTTGGAAACTATTTAAATTATATATTAAACAACCATTAGACTTGTAGTAGCATTGATCCATGCATCATTAAAATGTTCTTTAAAATTTTATTTCGGTAAAAAATTTGTTGAGCCAATCCGCCATGTGTTTGGCAAATAGATCCAACCCCACGCCAACGATTGAGTATGGTTGGCCACCGTATGGCGTGAGAGGGGGTTACCACGCCACCGCTTGGCATGAATCGCTAAAGTGGCAAACAAATTTAGTGTCTAAGCTAATCATATTTATTATTATCGTCACATCACAACGGAATTGATCTACCGTCGTGGAGTGGCGGCGATAGCCCATATTTTATTTTATTTTTAATTATTATTATTATAATAATTATTATTATTATTATTAATATTATTATTATTATTATTATTATTATTATTATTATTATTATTATTGATACTAATATGGTTATTACTATTAACATCACTAAAATGAGATCCAATTTCACTATAATGAAACCTCCAAATCAAGGTTTATAAAATTACTATTTTCCAGGTTTCCAAACTTCTTTTTCTAAGAATCTTTTACTTTAGTCATTTAGCACCACTTCTGAAAAAATAAACGCTAAAAAAGAAAAAGTAAAAATTGCATAAAAAAGATCAAACATCTACTAAAGAAATCATAAAAAACAACTAAGGAAATGTAGGCATGAACATGATATAGTTGGTCTTCCGTCAAAGTTTTAGCGACCTCGCAGTTGAACAAGTTAAAAGCAAGTTCCTCGTCGTTGAGGTTGGAAATTAGGTGTACATAAAATTTCACTAGATAGGTCCACCTAGTTTTTACCTTATCCAAATGTCTTGAAATCTTACGCGGCTGGACGCCTTCCTTGCCGTATAGGAAATATATTCGGCATAGCATTGTCTCCCAGTAGTGTTTACCCCATTCATTCTTATAGGTTTTACCCACTTTGATGGAGGCTTTCATCAAATATTCATCTTCTAACTCACTCCAAAGAGTCATTTCTAAAGTTTTAATTTTGAGTTTTATAAGGCTATGTTGTTATAAGAGGAGAACATCTTTTTTATTGACCATTTACTATTTAGATAACGTAATCCAAGTAGACCATTCTCTCATTGGCACGTGTAAGATGTGGATAACGTAATCTCATAGCCCAATCATTTCGTGACACCTAATAGATATAAAAAACACATATCCCTATGTGCGTTTGATCTGGGTGTCAATACAACTTAACGTAGTGGTTTTGGCTATTTTTTTAGTAATTCCCAATATAGAGTGCAATAAACAATACTAGTGAAACAATGAACACAAAAAACGATAAAGTAAAAATTGACCACTTAAATATATATACTCAAACAACAACTTATGAAATCATAAATACTCAAACAACAACTTAGGAAATCATAAATACTCAAACAACAACTGAGGAAATCATAAAAACTCAAACAACGACTAGGAAATCATAAATACTCAAACAAGAACAAAAAACATAAAACTTATAAGTCGAAGTCGTATCCCATGTTGTCTTCATCAATACCATCCTCTCTTTCTGCAATCATATCCTCCAAATATGCTACCATACCCCTAGTAGTGTAATCTACAACATTCATGTTCTACACTGCAGTCATTTTTTGCTTAATTTTACAAGTTATGAACAACAAACGTTGGAGTTGTTTCACATTATTGTACCTGCTTTTAACTTTGACACGACTGCGCGTTGGATGATTTGTTACTCCCAATTGGCCATACTCGAAATACATCCTACATAACACCCGACCGAAAAAATATCGCTCATATCATAGGACATTATTCGACGACAAATTTCACCGACTGAAGCAACTAGTAGTCTTCATCAACATTAAATCCATTCTTAAAATCTTTTGTGTTTTTTTATGTTTGCGAATGTTTGGTGGATAAAATATCTGCCTAGGTTTCAAGTCCTTTTTAAATGACATTCCAATTTTGCGGGTAATGGGCATTTGGCGGGAACAAATGTATGACGAGAGTCATTGGTGGGCGGGAGCCATTGTTTTGAGGGAATTAGTGTTTGGCGGGAATCAATATTTCAAGGGAATCGTTTTTTGAAGGGAATCAATGTTTAGCAATATATAAAGGGAATTGCTAAAAAACAACCAAAACTACTCGGTGAAGTTGTGTTTTCAATTTTTTTTAATATTTATAAAATTGTTATTCATTAAAACATACTCTTCAAATCTTTAAATTATATTTAGTTCATTTATTTATAAAATATGTAAATATATATAGCTAAATAAAATATGGTACATTAAAAACATATAGTTGAATAACACTCGAAAAACAAATAAGACATAAAAATATGTTACAATAAGAAAAAGGATAGATAATTTATTTTTACAAAAAAGACACAAAAATAACAAACATTGTATCAAAATATAGTAAAAGTATCATACAACTTGAAAAAAAAGGTCATGTCTAAGAAAGTTTCTTGGCGATAGACAAAACCTCCGTGTACGCCCCCTCAAAGCACCAACATCATCGTCAAACTCATCAACTCCGGGAAACAACGACATCTTACGCATACCGGCCCGTAAATGTTGTATGAAAGCTTTATCTTGATCCTCGTAGACATAGTCATTTAGCGATTATATCATAGTATTGATGAGGTTGAACCAACTAATTTTTTTATGGATAAGAATATAATCGGGAGTCCAAAAAGACTTAATCTCATCTCTAATTATCTCTCCCGTAAAAACCTTATCTAACCTGTAATCTCGCCAGTTCACCCAACTTTCCTCGTCGAATGCATACGTCATCGTCTTCGCTTTTCTTTTGGGCTTCGTCTGCATCTTCAACATTGGATGTAGGATAAGCCTCTGGATACGACCAAACTGCCTCAACACCCGCTTCGGATAGTATGCCTCTGAGTGTTCTACACCGACTATGACATCGCGAAACCATGTTATATCCTCGAACGGAAAATGGTTTCATATTGCACAATAAGGATCAAACAGTACATGCAATATATAACAATACAAACACAAATACATATAAGACTCGGCATCCACGCCGCTCAACCCAACCAACACGGCTATAAAACTATTTTATCTCATTCAATTATAAAAATAGGTTAAACTATAATACAGTTTTATCTTATTCAATTATAAAACTTACATTTGTCTCATGCAGGTTGTTGACGACGATCTAAAGGTTCAGCTTCGTCTAGGAGTCAGAAATCACTGCACCTGATCCCATCTCGCAATAGTGGGTTTGTGCTCCGTGTAAGTGGAACGAGCAACAGGGCGGAGTATAACAAAATGGTCCCGTATCCAAAAAATCGATACATCAGGCCATAGTCCTGGTCTCGTGAAGAGATGCCTCATCGAGATGGTGATATAAGTAAGCAAGCACGACCGTACCCCATGTGTAACATTCAACACCCTCCTCAATCATATCACACAATGAAAACAAGGACTTAAAATTAACGTATATGTTACTCTAGTCTGGGAATAGGACGGTGCCGAACATGTATAATATATAGGTGTGCGCATATCATACGGTCAGTAAAATTAGGGCAGTTGTCACAGAATTGTGGCCCATTTAACCAAGTCAAATACCATCTGTAACCCAAACCGATGTCCTTGCATTTCTCAACCTCTTCCACGAACAATACCTCGTTAATCCCAAGAAGTTCAGTGTCCTCATGCATGGCTAACGACTTGTCAAAAATAACATGTAAAGCAGCAAGCTGACCCTGTACAACGAGTCCCAATATAGTGTGCACGTCATCAAGGAGGCCACCGCTCCAAGTTCAGTGTCCTCATGCATGCCTCATCAAGGAAAAATAGAAACTGTTTGTTTCCATATGCCACCGCTCCAAAAATACCTCCGTCATGTTAGAGTGCGTGTACATGCACGAGAACGGCTCGAGTAGTCTACCAAAAGGTGTGTTATCAAGTGTAGCACGTAACTTACTCTAGGAGGCCAAACTCCAGCCTCTATGGGTGGAATAATGAGTGTATAGCCGCATCTCGCGCTCCTAAAAATATTCATTCTCAATATTAGTATATATTAAATCGATAGCAAACTAAAATATCAACTGCAAATGTAAATATTACATCTCCCTGCCAAAGGTAGTAGACAACGTGGGAGGTGAACGGCTTGCCGAATAGCGAAGGTAGTCTGGCAGGGGAGGAGCTCTAGGATGGTCTCTATGCGAGAGAGGCGTGCGTCGCCCACGGGCAGCATGGGTCCCAAAACTATCGGTAGCTCCTTCATCAGAACTGCTGAACCAGGTACTAACTCGCTCTCGTTACCTGTCCGTTTCTGCGCCCGCTTCTTCGCTCTCTTCATCTGAGATCCATTATTTGACCCGAAAGCGTCAATGAGATCCATAAACTGAAATAAAAACATATAAAATGTCAAAGCTTCGTTCAAAATACCAAATGTCAATCGGGAAGCTGTTTTTTAAAAACAAATAGGAGAAACATGTATTATCTACACCAGGAAACAAGACTAAACCGATCTGAAATACTCTGGTGACCAAGGAAATAGCAGAAACGACGCACGCCATACGCTATGTGTGGGTTTTATTGTTTCCGCCACGGGTTCTTGGAAATATTGTGTCCTAGGATGGCGAAGAAGAGCAACGTATAGAAACCTACCTACCAAAACCCAGATTCTACCAAAAATATAAACTAAACATAAATTAAAGACCCGATTCGAAAAACAATACCCCAAGCGACCTAAAAACCTAAGAATCTTTACACTTACAGTGCATTCAAGGGTTTCAGGATGCTCATCGACGAGGTTGGGTGGATTCTACTCGTAGGTTGGCTGCCGGAAGTCGTGCTGCTCGTGGATCGTCGATAGATAGTCTACCAGGCTTCGTGGGTGGTGAATAGTCTGTGGTCGTGTCGTAGGTAAGAGTGGTTTCACTGGTTTGGGTGGTTGGCATCGTGCTTAAGTATGAGAGAGAGAGAGAGAGGGAGGGGTAGGTAAGTTTGTAGGTAAGTTTAAGTTTAGTAATTAAATTTTATTAAAATTTGATTATATTTAAGTTTAGTAATATTAATTTTTAATTTTTATATTAATTTATTTTGGGAGACTTGCCATTAAAAGACTCATCCAACAAACATATTACGGATAAAGACCTATAATTATTAAGAGACTTTATAACTTAAATACCCTTTTATATGAAATACAGTAACCAACTTCTATTTCTTTCTTTTTTAATTTTAATTTTTAAAGGTTCGTATCTTTTAAATACCATTGGTATTGTTTTTTAAGACGAACAAAACTAGTATCATTCATGATATGTTTTGACTTTTTAAAAAAAATTACACATGTTTCTTAGTTATATGGTTTTGCATCTAGTGATTGGTTTTGCATCTACCAAAATAAAGAAGGTTTCACATCTATCAAAACAAACAGGTTTCTCATTTAGAAAAATAAAAAAGGTTTCACATCAAAATAAAGACGGTTTCGCATCCATCAAAATAAAAAAGGTTTAACATTATCAAAATAAAGAAGTTTCGCATCTATCAAAACAAAGAAGGTTTCGAATCTATCAAAACAAAAAGGTTTCTCATCTAACAAAATAAAAAAGATTTTGCATCTATCAAAATAAAGAAGGTTTCGCATATATCAAAATAAAAAAGGTTTCGCATCAATTAAAATAAAGAAGGTTTCGCATCTATCAAAACAAAGAAGGTTTTGTATATTCTCCGTTTATCCTATAAATTTGAAAATTTTAAAAGTCTGTATCTTTTAAACCGTAGCTGAGGAAAAAAGATCTAAAAATACTGTTGGTTTTGTTTTTTAAGGCGAACAAAACTAGTACCACTTATGATATGTTTTGAATTTTTTTAATTTTTTTAAAAGAACAAATAACGTTTCACATCTATCAAAATCGTGTTTTGCATCTACCATTCTAAAAAAATTGCATGCTTCGCAACTATTTGTACGTACAGATACAAACGTTTCGCATCTATCAAAATCGTGTTTTGCATCTACCATTCTAGAAGAATTGCAGGTTTCGCAACTACCCGTATATACAAATACAAACGTTTCGCATCTCCCTCCCCTGCGTTTTACTCTATACATAATTTTCAGAAACTCAAAATCATACTAAAGTCGACGAAATCTAACTGAAATACAACATATAAACTATATTAGTAACGTAAAAACCATGTAAATACCAAAAATCAGAAACAAAAACAAATCTCGAGTACCTCTATTTCCAAAATCAAAATTCGACTTACCACACACAAATCGACTTATCTAAACAGATATCCAAAATCAAACTTCGAAATCAACTAAAAACACAACAACAAAAAAACAAGTAAAGAAATGAAGAATCGCCTAACAGTTAGAGTTGTTCTATTCACGTAAAGAGAGGAAAAATATTTGGAAAAAATGTGAATTGTGGTTCTAAAACCTTTAATATTATAAAATATCGGTATTTAGGATATTAATAAGTATTTGACTAAAACAGGTATTTCTCGAAAAATAATAAAAATATTTGTCTTTAGGTGGATAATAGTTAGGGATTTGGGTCTTAAATAATACTTTACCTATTTATTTATTTATTTTTAAGTTATCAATAATTTTTAATTTAGGTTATTAATTTTTAAGTTTTAGTATTTTTAGTTTTGTTTAGGTTTTTTTAGTTTTATTTTTAGAGAAAAAGGAAAGAAAATGTCCAATTTTTTTGAAATTTTAGTAATTTGGGAGAGTATTTCCTCTATTTAAAGGATTTTGCGAAAAGCGTCAAAAATATCTTTTAAAAATTTAAAACAAATGACTTAACGGATAACTTTTTACCTAACAAAATTTTGTTGATACTCTGGAAAATAAATTGAATCAGATCAAATAACACAGCTGGATCTGAATCTGAATCTGAATCTGAATCTGAATCTGAATCTGAATCTGAATAAGAAAAATCAAAACAAAAATGTTAATTTAGAAAAAGAAGAAGGAAAACCTAACTTAGTTTTTACATTAACCAAACAGGGCTTAACTAATCATATATTGATCGTAATGGTTAACTACTCATGTCCACACACTGTGATTGAGAAAAGATAGGACGCAATGCAACATTGTCTTGGACACACACACTACTGTACTCTATCTCTCCTGAATCCTGATTACAGAGGGCTTTCCTTTGTTTCTCTTTTCCTTACACAGAGAAGACAAGCTGAGTAGTTATGGCTTCTATTTCCGCTGGCTCTCTGCTTCATTCTCCGAAGGTCTGTTTTTAGCTCTATTTCATTTTGTGTTTATTCTTTCATGAATTGCCAAATGTTGCGGTGTTCCTCCTGAACTTCTATTCTTTCGTGCCTAGCTCCTATTATCCTGTATCAATTTTGTGTTATTTTTTATATAATGTTTACTTGAATGAATTTGCTTTTCTTCTAGTTATTCTTCTTCTTCTTTTTTGTCTCTTGATGATTGTAAATTAGAAAACTTCTTGTGTATACGAGTTTAATCAGCTTCTAGTCAATAAAATTATTTCTCAAAATTACTTGTATTTATCTGTGTTGATATCACTGTACATAGTTGCCAAACAACCTTACTTGGGTTGAATCAGATATTGATCTTGGATGCTCAGTGAAGCATCTGTATTCTGTGTTCATATTACATAACTAGAGAATTTTCAGTCTACACTACAGTGGGTGGTTTTTATGAATTTTTTCACTAGAGATTATTGTAGTTTGCTAACCAGTAAATTGCATGCTGTTTGGTTTGATGCCCTCATATGATTTGTAATGCTGTGTCAAACAAAACACTGCTTCTTTCTTAAGAAAGCCATCAACTTGATGATTCTTAGACTTTATGTAACTTTGAAAAGTTTAATAAGAGGATCGCATGACAGGCTATGATTTCAACAAGCAGTTGCATTTTTGCTTCATCAAGGTTGTTCAACAACAGAACACGCTGTGACATGATCAGTAGAAACCGAAGACTCATGGTGGCTGCTAGAGCCTCCTCTTCTGATGATTCCGATTGTAACGATGAAGAATGTGCTCCTGATAAGGAGGTTATTGCTCTTTCTTTTAATTCTATACTTGTTCCTTTTTGTTGGCTATTTGAGGTTTGTAAATGATGTTCGGCTAGGGCTTGTTTCTATTGTTGTCCATATAAAAATACTATTCGTGATTATATTGATAAATAGACTAGTTGAGAAGAACAATGAGCAAAATATTCTTATAGAGTCACCTTGCCTAAAACGAGGGAGTTTGGATAGGTGCTTCTCCGAAGCAAATATCTGAATTCACTATGACTTATTTCTATAGGTGCACAAATATCCATACCAAAACTACAGACGAATACAAACCTAGCCGAGCTAGTTGGATTGGTTTGATCCTAATTATAATGTAACAGATTGGATCTGTTTGGTTTGTGCTTATGGGGTCTGATCCAAAATGAAGAAAATTTGATATATTAGTAAACTAATGTTGAAGATGATTTAACTGAATTTATTTATCTCATTGGTCTGTGTCTGAAAAGAAAAGCAACACTCAATATTGTATGAGTCTTGCATATTCACCACAAAAACTCAAATGTCCGAATTCATTGGCATTAACTGCAAACTCCGCAATTGTCTGTCAATTGTCCATGATTGTCATTTTTTTTCTGAAACTAAAGTGTTTTTTTTACACACCACTTGATGAATTATTGTTTAGTAGATGTACTTACTGGGTTCATGAATATAAAAACTCTAGCACGAAATCGCAATTGGTTTGGATAAGGTTTATATTTTGAAAATCTGATATTGATAGGTTTGATTACGGTAAAATTAGCAAAGAGTTGCAAGGGAAAGGCTAAGTGCATACCTAGTTATTCCAAGGTATTTATATAATGTTAGTGGTGGACAGGTTGGGACAGTGAGCATGGAATGGTTGGCTGGGGAAAAAACCAAAGTGGTTGGCACTTTTCCTCCTCGTGTCAAGGGCTGGACTGGTTATGTTGAGAAGGACACTGCTGGACAGACAAATATTTACGCTGTTGAGGTTGGTAACTGCGGTTTCCATCTATGAAATGCTATTTAATTACAAAATCTAACTAAAGCTTGTCTTATATTTATGCAAATTTACTCTGCAATCGCATGCATATGTTACAAAAAAGGATCAAATAATAAACAATTACATACAATATTAGATAGAATAACTGAAACACTTGACTAACAAAAGGCATAGTCAGCCTAAATATACACTTTTTTGTGTTTCCCGATGGTTTTGTTACCTGGGCGCAGTGCTTCATTTTTATCTAAGGATTGTGTGGTGCAAGTAGACTTTTTGGCTTGTTTGTTTGGTTTAGCTTTTTAGGTGTAAAAGCTAAAAGGTATCCATATTTGTTTTCATAAAAACGCCATGCTTTTCTACTCTTGTTTGCTTTGAAGTATAAAAGTTGGTTTTTCGTTATTGTACCCCAAATAACCTATGACATTTCCTAAAAAAGTTGTTTTGTTTTTATATGCTTATTTTAAGCTAGCATTTTAATTTATGATCTATACACCACACTACTCCTTGGTATGGCTTTTAGACCTTTGATATATTGTTTCTGATGTATGAAATTGTGTTTACAGCCTGCCGTTTATGTGGCAGAGGGTGTAATAAGCTCAGGGAATGCGGGTTCGTCTTCATCAGGAGCAGAAAACACTGCTGCAATTGTTGCTGGGCTTGCCCTCATTGCTGTTGCTGCTGCTTCATCGGTTGTCTTGCAAGTTGCCAAAAACGAACCTAAGATACAAACCGTTGAATACTCCGGACCATCTCTTAGTTATTACATAAACAAGTTCGAGCAGCAAGAAACTGTTGAACCCTTGGTTCCCAGCGGGACAGTATCTCTGCCAGAAGAAAACTCGGGATCTGCAATTTCTGCTTTTCAGGGTGAGTCTGAAATCTCTGCACCAGAGGTTCGGTCTGAAATCTCTGCACCAGAGGTTTCCACAGTTCAGGTTCAGTCTGAAATCCCCGTGCCAGAGGTTTCCATAGATCAGCTTCAGTCTGAAATTCCCACACCAGATGTGTCCAAAATTGTGGATCAGTCTGAATAGAAAAGTCTCTTTAGGTTGAGTTTTTTTTTGTAAAGATGTAATAACTTATTTTCTGTCATACACATGTTTTAGTAAAACGCAGGTCTGAATTTAGTGAAATTTTAGCTTTGGCTCTAAAAAGATGTAGAAAGTAAGTATTTTCAAAGGGTATGGCTATATATACCCAAATGTGGTTAAAGTTTAGACAAAGAATGTAGTTAATTTTTGTTTGACATTTTTAGGACGAAAAAACTCTTAAACTTTCATTTAATATCTGAATTGTCACTAAGTAAAAAAAACACTAAGTATATCCAAGATATACCAAATTCACAAAACAATCTATTTGGCTATGTATATCCAAAGAAACATAATCCCCTACTAGATCAAATCTCATATTACTACAATTTTGTGAAGTTCTTCAAGTTGTTCCTAAACATTCAAAGTTGTCTTAAGAACATTCAAACTCTTTTCAAAAAAATTTAAACTTCTTCTAATAAAAACATAAAATCAAACATGAATCAACCAAAATTAAGGTAAAACTTGTTTTTTTGGAAGTTTTTGCAAAACAAAAAATTAAAGATTTAATTACTAAAAAATTTATGATTTTAGGGTGTTTAGAGGCCATTTTCCAGCCGGAAAATGGCCGACAGCGAAGGTTGAGCGCACCATAGGTATAGGCTTAGTGTACCAGCCGGTACACACCCCCTTAACTTATGTGCGCTCAGCCTTCGCTACAAATGGCCTCCAAACACCCTAAAATTATGATTTTTTTTACCTAATTCAACTCTAGTCCTATTTTTAATACTAACACTGAGTTTCCAAATTTTATTGTCGGATTTTAGTTTTCCGGATAAATTAGAGAGAACTTGGAGGTTTTCGAGAGAAATTAGAGAGAAGTGAGAGAGTGTAAGAGAAAAAAAATGAAGTGGATGAAGGTTAGTAAGAAAAAAAGCCTTATATACCCCTAAAAGGGTATTTTTGTCAAAATTTGGGTAAAATTACACCACATTTGGGTAAACTCAAAATTGGATAAACTTAAACCACATTTGGGTATATATAGCTTGACCCATTCTAAAATATTTCTTGGACGTTGCAGCGGATCAAATTGAAATTGTTGTTATATATCTCCACTCCCTTTTTAAGAATTTAACCTACAATCAGAATTTTGCCCGATTATTTTTATTTAAAAAATCAAATTATTTCTTAATTCTAAATACTCTTCCCGGTTCATTATATGTATTCTTAGAAGAATTTTTTTGTTTCATAATATGTCTTTGTAGAAGATTTTTTTTATTTGATAATATATGTCGTTCTCGTTTTTAATGCAGTATATTAGATATGTTCCACTTTCAACCAAGTTATTAACTCCACCAATCAAATTTATATTTTTTTATTCTTTCAAAGTTATTATTACTTTTCTTAATATTGATGAAAGAACTTTAAACCACTAATGTTATGAAACCGAGAGAGTAACAAAAAGAATCTTTTATGTGTTTCCATTTATGAATAGTTGTGTTTATATTCAACGCTTAGGTTAATAGTGGATGATAATTGTTTTTATATGCTTCCGACTATTTTGTTTTGTTTTTTTTATTATCTAATTTTTTTATTTGTTTTTTTTATAAAAAAAATATAAATTTATAGATTTAGTTTGTAGCGTGTTACTTAATATTCATTCACAACTTCACGAAATTGATTTGAGTATTTTTGTTCCCAATGTCTTTAAATTTTAAAGTTAAAACGCCAATATAATGAATTGTTCAATGAAATAAAAAACAAAGCTAACAAGGAGTACGATTTCTCCGAAATATATCAAGGTAAAGTTTTGTGTTTGGTTCAAGTGTTCCGTTCAAATGGGTTAGGTAATTTAAGGTATTTAGTTTGTGTTGCATTCAAATGCGTTCAAATGGGTTAGGTTTTTAAAGTTATTTAGTTCGTGTGTTTCTTTCAAATACGTTCAAATGCATATTTTTTTTGCTTCAAGTGTTGATTACTTGTCGCATTGATGAAAGAATGCATATTTTTTATAGTATAAATTTTTTGCACATTATGAATGTTATTGTTGGTGAATGAATGTTATTTTTGGACAGTTATAATTAATGAATGATATTTTTTACAAGTATAATCAATGATAGACATTGAGGTTGTTTGTCATCTTGAAGTTATATCATTTTCACAAAATAGTATATGAGATGTCATAATAGTATAACTTTTCTTATATTCAAAATATGAAAGTGATGGGGATTATGGATTGGGTAGTGGTAACATGGATGAGCGTATAAGAAGTGGGGATGTGGGTAATAAGAATGATGGAATGATGGTGCTCGTGTAGGTTATGATGTGAATGATAGTGCTAGTTATGAGAATAATGTGGATGATACTACTCGTGTTGGAGAAGGTGGTGTTGGTGTGAGAATAATGTAGATGATAATACTAGTGTTGTAAAAGGTGTTGCTGGTGATGGGAATGATGTGGATGATGTTGATGGTGTTGGAGAAAGTGTTGTTGGTGATGGGAATGATGTGGATGATGTTGATGGTGTTGGAGAAAGTGTTGTTGGTGATGCAAATGATGTGGATAATTTTGTTTGTGTTGAAGAAGGTGATGATGGTGATGATGGTGATGGATCATATTTAAGTACCTTTCAAATGAGTTTGAGGAGTATGTCACGTGGGATGATGTGTTAAAGTTTCATTCAATTGGACGAGAAAAATGTTATGAGGGAAGAAACGTAAAATTTATATGCTGATGATAGTACTAAAGAAGCAAATGTTGTCTTATAAAAAGAAAAAATAAGACAACCAAACTCAAGTGGTGGGCATGAGACACATCCTGAGCATGAGGCAGGTGATGAGCATGAGGAAAATGTTGAGCATGTGGCAGATGTAGTGCCACCATTTAGACATCCAGAAGAAATGGAATATGTGAATATAGATTATAAAACAAGTGATATTCTCCTCACACCTCCAAACTATGATATGGAGGTCGAAGATCCTAACTCGTAACACAATTTGGAATAATTCAAACTTGTTGTACCAATGGAAAGTGTTGAACTCCATTTCAGGCATGATATGATAATGGTAAATTTAGTCGCTTACGACGATTGACTAAAAAACGAGCAAACAATGGTCTAGATCACATTATGATGTTGACAAACTGAAACATCCAAACAACCAACCACACTAAGATGTTTAATATGATTATTCTACATATTCAGGAGAAAGGTATCATTACACTCATGGATGGTATCAGGTAACAAATAATGAAGAGAATAAAAAATAAAAAGAATATAATTGAGACATGGGTGAGAAAATTGTGTTATACTATCCATAAAAAGTTTTATGTAAAGTTGATTGCAACTGATACGTGTTTGATTAAGCTATCATGAGGGGCTGAGTATGAGGTTATTAGTGGTAATATATAATATGTTGTATACTTTGATGAGAGGACCTACGCTTTTCGGAAATGGAAGCTTAGTAGTATACCTTTTGAGCATGGGATCGCTGCCATATGGTAAGCATACAAAGATTTTATTGATTTTATTTCATCCGGTTACTATGTGGCAACCAACAGATATATATATATATATATATATATATATATATATATAACCCTATTAATGACCAATTACTCTAGGAAAATTCGAGATATGCTCTTGTAAAACCACCACCAATGGAAGCGAAGGAGGGTGCAAATGTAAGAAGAAGAAAAGAAGAAGAGAAAAGTGAGTTAGAGCCACCCCTATTTGGAAGGAAGAGAATACTATTAAAAAAATTATATGAATCTAAAGTGTTCTAAATATAAACAGACTTGACGCAATAAAACAGATTGTAGAGCAATGGCCGAAAACACCTGTGGCGGGGATGGAAAGAATGCTCTTGTTGGTGATCTTTGGGCAAAAAAAACTCGTGTTAGTGGTGATATTGGGGGTGAAAACACTCATGCTGGTAGAGATATTAGGACTGAAAATACTCATGCTGGTGGTGATTTTACGGCGCCTGAAAATGCACATGCTAGTGGTGGTTTTACGGGTCTGAAATTACTCATGCTACAAATTTCAGAGCTAATACAGCAAGGAATAGACAAAAACAATGAATCTAGGAATTTCAGATGATTTTTGTAAGTTTTTTCTTATAATTTATATTATTTTAATCTTAATGGTTTTACTAATATTATTTTAATGTTAATGGTTTTACTAATATTATTTTATGATTGATATAATGTGATACAAGTGTTGGTGCATCAAACACAGTGTGAGATGTAAGTTTAATTGGCTAAAATATTTTTTATTAGTTTTTATTATAATATTTTATCTTAATATTGACATAGTGGGGGTCCAAGGCCAGAAAATGTGATACTTGTAAGATTTGTTTCTCTCGTAAGGCTTAAAGTTATCTTTTTGGCTTTTTCATTCTTTTTATAGTTATCATTTATTGAAATAAATAATTTCTATGCATTTAGTTATTGGTTTATTGGTGGTGAAGATAGATATGATCTTATTTATGTTATGTAAATTAATTGAATAGATGTGTGAGTTTGTATGTTAGGTAAATTTATTAGTGGTTAGTGTTAATTAGTTTGCAACAATTGGTAGTCTTTATATGTATTAAATTATTGGTTTATTTGTGGTGAATGTTATGAAATATTAGTTTGGATTAATTGGTATGTTTTGTTGGTAGACTCGTATGTTTTGTTATCAAATGTCTTTGTATGTTTTCTTTGCTATGTTTTGTTGTCAAATGTCTTTGTATGTTTTGCGATTGTCTTGTTATATTTTGTTTGCAATAACAGAAAGGCTTAGAAAGAGGAAGAGACCATCATATGTTGTGTTCAATATGAGTACTTCTTTTGTAAAATAGTATTTTTGTAACATTTGTATGTAAGAAGTCTTATGTTAATTTGTAGACTTAAATATTTTATTATTTCAAATGTTACCAAAACACTTGTAACTCGTGGTGTCATATTTCAAATTATGTTTCAAATACTTGTAACTTAGAACTCGTAAATGGTAAGTATTTGGCTAACTTATATTCATTAATTAAAAATATTTGTTCACAATTAAATTACTGTAATCCAAATAACAAAATTAACAATGATAATTGATTATAACCATTTGGTCACAAGTCAATTATCTCTAGAATTGTTGAAGACCATCAAAATATCATTTATATTAGAATGAATTAACAAACAATTCCTGGAATACATGGACTGAGTAACATTCCTAAAATATTGCATTACAATTATTATATTAAGTGTAATTTCAACCATTACATTAACAATTCAAGAATAAAAAAAATTAAAACCATCACATCATAGTAATAATCAAGAACAAAAAAAATACAAAAACATGAACTATAAATAAAATACTCTAAAAGATAAAATTGAAGCTTTATAGTCTCGTTTTCAGCTTCAATTTTTCTTAGATTTTTTTTAATCCAAGAATAATATCTTTGAATCGATTTTTTTATTAGCGAATTGAACAATTTATAAAATTCATGAAACCTTCAATTGTTTGATAAAAAGAGAAAATTGAGTAAAAAATAAGTTTTTTGGGTTAAACGAATTAACTAAAAAACTAGGGATTAAGGTTGAATAAAAATAACCCAATAGTTCATCCATCTAATAAATTTCCTACATGAGTTCAAATCAGTCCATGAAATTCGAAAGATAACCAGATTTCCACAAAAATATTTTAATTACTTTCAATTCTATTTTAGGGTATAAACCGTCGAACTACTACTTGAATTTTTTTAATAAAAAAAAATTAAAAGAAAGTAATAATGAAACCTCAATGTTTAATGAATAAGGAATGAATAATTCTAAAACAAGAAAGTCGGGGTTTCATGAAGACAAAAGAATGAAGGGTGAAGAATGGAATGAAGAGAAGAAAAAAATAAATCGGATTTTAATGAAAAGTGGTATCAATGAAACCCAATGTATAATGAAATATAAGAGAAATAAGATATCAAAAACCTACTATATAATAAAATATAAGAGAGATAAGATGTCACGTAACAACTTGAATCGATTAATTGTGCCTTTAATCAAAACAATCCACGTGAAAAAGATATCACGTAAACAATTTAGTTAAAGGAAGAAATAAGCCTAGAAGAAAGATTATGTGTGACATTAGTGCCAAAATAAATTTAGTTCCACATAGTAGAATCATGGAGAAAAACACGTCCTATGAATTAAATTTATAAATTTTGTAAAGTTCAAAAATCTTGGTCAAACATTTTAAATTTGAAAGACTAAATAAAAACGCGGGATAGTCAAAAGACTATTCACTCATTTAAACCTCAAGAACATATAGTAAACAAAAACAATTTCATTCAAACTTTCTAGCTCTTAAACTCTAAATAAATAAATAAATAAATAATTAAAATATTTTTTTAATTAAATATACATGTGATGTTCGTTTTTAGTTTAAATTAGTTGTAATGGCCGATCCGCCATCAATTTTTGTTTGTCCAAAAAATTCTCAATGTAAAGCAAAAATATTATTTACATAATTTAATTTTTTTAATTACTATATATTTAAAAATATATATTAAAAAATAGTATTATTTTTTCATTTGACCAAAAGAGTTTAGTATTAATTGTTTTTTAAAACCATCTACTAATAAAAAAATTAAATTATTTCAATTTTGATTTGTCATTTTTGTTTTGGTCATTTGTTTTAGAGTGAATAAAAAAAATTATTCCTGAAAAATGATTTTAAAATAATTAATGAATAATACATCTCTTGGATAGATAAAAAAAATTCATGAATTTGTTATCACATCAAACCCATCGAATGTCTTACAACATAGAATTACTATAGACAAACGATTGAGTAATGATTTTTTAAGTGTTACATTTTATTTTTGTAATATTAATTTTTTTTATCAACTAAAAATATTCTATTCCGCACTTTATGCATATTTTTATTTATAGTTATAGACGAAGAATATCGATAACAAGTTTTTAGTTATTAGATATTATTAAATTTTAATTAATAATATATTACATTTATATATTTAATTATATAATTTAATTACTTTTTTATTACTTTTTTATTAATTTTTTTAAATTTTATATAATAATATTATTTTTATTAAGAAGAGTTGCAATGTCATAGCATATGAAGTTCATCATTTCAATTATGTTTCTTGCTTTTAAATTTATACGATATATTAGTTATATAGTTTGTTTGGATTAATGTATCAACATCGTGAGATAATATATTTTTTTTATTTTGTTCATGAAGTCATGTCTAAGGTGAAAGAGACTAACCGATGCATATTTGGTGATATTATACTCTTAATATTTGTTTTTCAAACTTATATATATTGCGTATCGGTCGTGTTTCGTTGATAAAATGTTTTTTTATATATAAGAAAATAATTTTTTATGATAAGATATGAGAATGTATTTATCTCCTAATCTTTTATTTTATTTTATATAATGATGAATTTTTTTTTCTCATATCTTTTATTTAACTTTTAACTTTATTTAAAAAAAAATTATCCTATCGGTTTTACTTCTGCAAAAATTATCTGAAGAGCATCGAACATATCATACCATTAAAAATTAACCAAAGTGGATAATAATCAAGAAAAATATTAAGATTTTTCTGCATGTCAAATTAAGTCATCGTTCAAAGAATAGTAGGTAATTATATTCAAATTTTGAACCAAAGGGATTATTAAGATTATTGTTCAAATAATTGTAAGTAAAGGATATCTTAATCAGATTGTCTAATATATAATGTACCAAGCTATTGTTAAATATGGTTCTGATTGATAAAATATAATCAATAGTAAACATTAAATAGTTGGACCTACATATATAATATAATACTATCATGGAATAGATTATATAGATAATGATTGGATTAATATGCACTGGGAATGAGAGTTTTATTATCCCAACATTAAACTGTTCGGGTTATAGCCCAGTAAAATTATGGTACCCGAGAGATACGATCATCGAGTAACGATGTTATTAAGCTTATTGTAAGGCCTTTAGTCTGGACCTCATCACTAAACGTTTTATATAACTATAGAAGAGAGAGAGAGAGGGGAGGGAGGGGGAGGGGAGGGGAGGGGAGGGAGAGGGAGAGGGAGAGGAGAGGAGAGGGAGAGGGAGAGGGGAGAGGGAGAGGGAAGGGAGGGAGAGGGAGAGGGAGAGGAGAGGGAGAGGGAGAGGGAGAGGGAGAGGGAGAGGAGAGAGAGAGAGGGAGAGGGAGAGGGAGAGAGAGGAGAGGGGGGAGGAGAGAGAGAGGGAGAGAGAGAGAGAGGGAGAGAGGGAGAGAGAGAGAGAGAGAGAGAGAGAGAGAGAGAGAGAGAGAGAGAGAGAAGAGAGAGGTGAGGAGAGAGAGAGAGAGAGAGAGCAATACACATATTCTTTTCTCTTTGCTTTAGAGTTTTTTACTTCACATTAATACATTGGACTAGTTTCTTCATCCCAGTAAGAGTTCTGGATACTTTTATTTTATTTAAGATGAATCTCTAGCATTATTGCTCGTGAACTCTCATAAGATCTATAACTGGAGCAACCATAATCTCACAGCCTTCAGTCAAACTGAAATCAGGTAATCCACAAACTTATCTTGATTAAAATAATTTCTTAAAACATATTATCATTTATGTATAAAAAATATTTGGAATGAATTTCCACTTTTTAAAATTTCATAATTGGTATTAGAGTCATTTTATGTATCTTAAAAGTTGTAACAAGTTTCTTTAAATTTGATTTTATCTTAGACTTTAGAAATTACATTATTTAGGGATTTAAAGTTTTTTAGATACATACTCAAATGCTAGTATATATGTTTGATGTGAAGATTAATCGAAACATGAAAAAAAAATTATATATCTAACCTTATTGATTATATAAAGGCATAATTTTAATTCAAATTAATATTTTTATCCTATAAAATATTGGGTTACTACGATGAGATGGTTCATCAACACAACGATTTATAGGTTATGAGAGTAAAGTAATTGGATTCTCACAACACTGTGAAAACCATATACATAACTTGAATGATGAATCTTACTAAGTTGGGGCGATGTTGTGAGATATATTACTCGCTGCAGAATTAGTATATTCGCTACAACGAGCCTCGTTTCTCGTTGCAGCGCCATCGATAATCTTTCAATATATTATTTTATTAATTACCTTAAACTGATTCATATTGCAATGAAGTAATTTAATTTTTATAGTTATAACATAGTTGTATGTTTAAATATATAAAAAATAAATAAGGATGTATATATGTGTTCAGTTATTAGGAGATGTACAATCATGTCGCCTCAACTCTATATATTTTAGGATGCATATTAGTGCTAGAAACAGGTATCACCTTTGAGAGTATTAAATGATAAATGACAACCATTGAGCACTTGGAATTTGTGATATCATGAATGATATCATGCATACTTAAAGATATTTTTTTAAGTTTAAAGTTTGAATTTCATTCATCTTTTTTCATATATATGAGTCTTTTAATCAATATTTTAGATCAGTGTGACTGTTATAGATGTTGATGTTGTGATGAAATATGATACATAAGTTATTTTTTATATACGAGAATTTTGATCAACATAGGATAACATTGTTCAACATGATTCATACATGGATACTTATATGTTCCTTCTCTAGAATATATTGGTCACCCGACTATATTGTTAAAGTGATCCTTATTGGTAAGTCATACTAGAAAAGATTTTGGCTATTAATGCCAAAGATCGTAGTTGTACATAAGTCGGCCCAAAGGAAGATTATACACGCATTTTTATGAGGGTGAGCATGATGTCATTGATGCGATCACACGGTGCATACTCATATGCATAACAAGACTATAATGTTGAATAGTTTTGGTTAAGTCTACCATGAACTTGTCAAATCGATCCAAATAAAGGTTTGGTTATTTTTTTATATAGTCGCGAACCACAAATTATTTCCCTAAAAAGATGTCTTCTTAAGTACGCATAACATGATAGTCCAAAGGTATTCACTAAGGATTATGACGACTCAATTCATATGAATATATGTCTAAGCTTAAAACTTAAAAATTCAACATTTTATATTAATTTATGCAATAATTAAGATTAAGTGTTGTGTCATTAGTAATGTGGAAATTAAATGATATTAAACTTATGTTTTAGTTATAAATTTATGCAACCAAATTTCAAAGCTTAACAAGATTATTTAAGTAAAATGAAAATCTAGCATACTCGTCCATTAAGAGTGTTGAAATATCAACCAGAAAACGTAGTGAGATAATCATTTCCTTTTACTCTAGATTTTAAGCAGAGTATAAGACGACTATGGTAAGGAGGGTAAAATCCCACCACGTAAGTTTGATGATAGTTTATGGAGAATTCTTTATGCATATCATATCATATTTTCTAAGGAGATAATTATGATACTTATAAATTTCACTTTCAATATTACGTGTTTCATATTCAGCCCTGGTGGTTGCCACTAAGGGAGGTATAATAGCTCATCAAGTAATTTCATAATCTCTTTGATTAAAGTGTGAAATTTTCTTTCCTATGCTACTACGTTTGGACGTAGTTATTAAAAACAATATATTCAAATTAAACTTGTCAAAATATATGTTTAAAACACATGTACATTTAAGGATGTCCGACATAAGTCGTATAGGGTTAGCAAAGAGAAAGTAGAGTTTGATACAATAATATACATTTCATTTCAACATTTAATTCATTCCTAAATTTAGAATCTTGGACCAAATTTACATCTGGGACAATACAATAACTATAATAATATTAAGTTTTTGGGGGAAGTAATTAGTAAACAACTTTAATTTTAGGGGAACAAGCATAAATGATTTGTTCAGATTGAAACGGTAAGTATTTGATCTTTCATTATCGTTTATCTTCTAATCATGAAACTGAGTATTTCATCTACAAATAAATATTTAAAACCTCTAATTGTTATACTTTTTCATGAATAACAAACATACCTTTAATAACTTATGCAAATATAAATTAGAATAGTCTCTTACAAAGATCCACAAACATAGGAAAATAAAATATTGTGTATTCAGTTTAAAAAAAATGTTTCTATACAAAGTTCTAAAAGTACATTAGGATTTTTTATGATGTAACCTAAGAATCTAGTTTCAACTTTTACAATAACATATATAGTTCGCAAGAACATTGATATTCTTTATGATCCAACAAAATATTTCAAAAAAATTGGGTTTAGCTTTTATAACATCATAAACATCATAATGAGTTTGATAAGAACATTACAACATAGGAATTTAATTTTAGCCTCTGTAATTTCATAAATAGTTCGATACGGTTACTAAGATTCATGTGATATAAAGGAAAAATTGGATTGAGCTTCGATAACATTACATAAAATCTCATGTATATTTAGGGATGTCAAACAGAAGCAAAGCCTTATAGGGCTAGCAAAGAGAAACTAGAGTTCGATACAATAATTTTTATTTTATTTTAGAATTCAATATATTCTTTTAATTTAGGGTTCGAAAACCAAATTTTCATTTGAGATAATACAATAATTGTAAGGATATTAACTTTTGAGGGGAAATAATTAGTGAACAACTTTAATTTTATGGAAAGAATTAGAACTCATTCGCTCATATTCAAACAATAAGCATTTGATCTTACGTTATGAGTTATCTTCTAATCATGAAATGAGTATTTCATATACAAATAAATATTCAAATACCGTACTTTTTATATTTTTTCGTGAAGAACAAACTTAATATCTTCAAGAACTGGTGCAAATAAAAAATAGAATACTCGATTGCAAAGAATCACAAATATAGAGAAATAAAATATTACATGTTTAATTTATATAAAGTATTTATATGAAAAGTTATAAAATAACATTAAGATTATTTATTATGTAACCTAAGAATTTAGTTTCAAGTTTTAAAACATAATGGATAGTTTAGAAAAAATATTAATATTCTTTATGATAAAACAAAAGATGTGGGTTTTAGCTTCTGTAACATCATAATGAGGTCTATAAAAACATTAAGATTCTTCATTATTCAAAATAAAACTTTAGTTTTAGCCTATTTAATGTCATAAAAAGTTCGACATTAATATTGAGATTCATGTGATGTAAAAGAAGAATTGGGTTAAACTTCCATAACATCACAAAAAATCTTAACTTTAACCTCAGGATTATTGTATAAAATGTGAAAATTGATGTAAGATACTTGGACCATATTAACTAAATAAAATATACCAGTTGGGTTCACCAATGCATATGATATTGTGTTAGGTGTGCTGACTTTAGGCGCGGTCCTCGAAAAAAAAGAATTCATAATGAAGGTCTTGTGTTTGTTCATGATAGTGGATGCACCTTATTCATAAAATGTAATTTGGGAAAATCATGGATGGATCACATGCACCTTCTATAATACATCAATTCATTCGATACCCAGTCAATGGATTAAAATTAATGAGAGAGAATAAAAAAACCTCAAGGAAATTTTATGCATCGTCCTTAGCCTTCATGAAATAACAATTAAAGGGGTTCCAGTTGTCCTTGATGATATGAATGACCCTGGAAAGGCCTTCAGTCTCATAGTTTCTAAGGTAGAAGTAAATAATATCAGCATGAAACGAAGTAAAATCTTAAAGCTCGACCGAGATATTCGTACCACTCTCATGTATAAATTATTTTACTTTTTCTCATGAAACTTGGATATGTTTTTTTAGACTTCTAAAGAGGTAACAAAGTCCCATCATAAGTCATGTGTCATAACCCTTGCTTGTATGTTCCAAGCCTCATGAAGTAGATTTTTTGGTTAAAGAACTCTATGATGGGGAGATAAATACTCATTATGGGTACTATACATTGCATATAATATTTTAGGATACTAATGGCCGACAATCATAAAGGATGCAAAACAATAATACATCACTGTAACACATGTCATCACTTCTCAAATTCAATATAATTCTCGGCCATTTTTCTATAAATTATATCATAAGTTTTTTCCTTTTTATAGATGAGACCTTGATATTGTAAGGAACTTTCTAAAAACTTCTGGATTAAAGAAATAGTTTTTAGTAGCAGTGGGCTATTTATCCAATTGGGAAGAGGCGTGACCACTTTTGACTATCACAATGGACATCAGAAACTTTCTCAAATAACACATATGTTGCAGATATGGGATACTGAGATTCATCACAACAAATAATGGAACTCAATTTTAAAATGAGTGATTGACATGGTTTAGCTCAAAAAAGAGTGTAAAATAAAACTTCTCTTCTCATTTTCATCCATAGCAAAACATTCAAGTGGAGGTTACCAACAAAATAATAAAAAATGACATCAATAAAATATTTGAATGAACGATATGGAACTGACCTAATTTCATGCAAGAGGTTTTATTATCTTATGAAACCATCCAAAAAAATGCAGCAACCAAAATACCCTTCACTTTGGTGTATGGAATGGAGGCAGTCGTACCATCCGAAACTGTTATTATTTTCTATAGAATATACATGTATGCAGAAGGAATCAAATAAAAAAAACTAGAATTTGATATGATTGAAGAAAAAGGTGTAAAAGCTCATTTACGGTCTGACCACTATAAAAAATGATGAAGAATATATACAACTCCGAAGTTCGCTTCTAAAGCTTTAAGGTAGGGAATAAAGTATATAGAAGAGTATTCCTCCATGAAAAAGATGAAAGTTTTGGCAAGCTAACCCAAAATGGAAATGACCATATATAATAGAATCAAAATTCAATTCGAGAACATACAAACTACTACATGAATAAGGAAAGCAACATTGGTCATTAAATATATAGCATATAAAGCTCTACAACTCTTAATAATATTCAGCTAGTATTTTTATTATTATTTTAATTTTATATTAAACTATTTTTTGTGATGTACTATTTCCTACTGAGGTAGCGCAAGAATGGTTCAAAGAGGCATCCGACATTAGCAAAACATTTTTTCCATTTATGAAGTCTCATATTATTCAAATAAGTTTATGATTTCATCCAACAAATAATTTTATGACTTCATCCGCAATAATAGATGATTTTAAAAGTAATCATAATACTTTTAGAAGTATCTATATTTATAAAACTAAAATAAGTCTAGAACGATTTCAAAACTAGTCCTCAACAATTCATGGAGTCTTAGTACCCCAAATAAAATCAAATAAGGTAAGTCTAGAATGATTTCAAAAGTCTCGAGAAATATAATTTCCCCTCAAAAGGCAAATAGGTAAGTCTCATATGATTCCAAAAAGTAATCTTTTGACATTATAGGAAGTCCAAGTACCCATATATCATCAAAATAAAATAAAATTATACGTGGGATGATTTCAAAAGTAATCCTAAAACTAATAGAGGGTCATGAACCTTTCAAAAATAGAACAAACAAAATATAGATTATGTTAGACCTCTTTCAAATTAAGGGCCCGCGTGTTGGAATTGATCATTTTGATTAGAATATATAATACTAAATAAGACAGTGTTTTCACAAAAACAATTACATAGAACATTCGTAAGGGTAAACAACTTCAAGTTTGCCCCAACCAATGGGGACTTTGTTCAATAAAAATCCAAAACAAATACATCAAGTACAAAAAATCATATAATATCAAATGGTTGGCATGAACATAAGTTTTGACTTGATTAAAGGAGCTTTCAATTATTTGGCTTTGAGGAGGAATATTTTGATAACACAACAATTGGATACACTTCTTCATTTGCAACACCCGCGGTCAAAGTACCACTAACTCTTTGTTTTTCATATTAAAAAAAACACAATCACAAAGAATCGACCATTCTTAACAGTAGAAAAGAGGATAGTTTCTATATAGGAGCTTGTCTAGCTAACATCAATTGTCATTTCCTCACAAGGAACATAATAACATAAACAATCCAAATTCAACTCATGAAAGTCTTCATGAAAGCGAAGAACTAAATTCTTCTCGACTAGCTATTTTGCTTCATCAACAAATTTGGGCATCTCAGCTAAAAAAACATTCTCAAACTCAGTATATTCCTGACGTTTGGTTGTTGCTATCTCTTCCAAAACATTGTTTCACGTACAACTTCATCAAGAATCTTCTAAAACCTATATATCTCTTCTTCAGCAACAATCACAAACTTAACATGCTTTATTTGCTCAACAACCTAATGTTTTTATTCAGACCGAGATTTAAATTAAGAACTCATCGATTAACTATATAAAGAAGAGATGTATGAATCCTAGAAATAAGTTATTTCTTCATATAAGATGCAAACTTACAGGTCGTATATTCTTGTTGTATCTTCACTGTAGCCTTAGTCCAAACTTCAGCACTCAATTGTGTCTTGGCGTTGGTTTTGGCTTCATGCTTAATTTTTAAATTCATAATAACATCAAGTTTTGCATAAAGTTTGGCCTTCAGCTCTAGATTATCCCAAAAATGATCAAAAACGGCTTCTAGCAATGGTTGAAAGTCAAGGACAACACTGGTTAAGTTTTTGCATACCTTATGCAGTATTGTAAATGCATTGAATAAAGTGTTCCATGTATATAAAAAAATATAAGTCAGAAAAGCATATGGATATAAAGTTATGAAAACATAAAAATAAGCAAGTGTGGAAAATTTATCTCAACTCATTTTATCTTTCTTCTGGCCAACTCAGGGATAGTAAGATGAGTTGGTAGGTTCATATTTCTTGCGAAGCTTTAAATTGGTTAAAGGCTTCAGAAATATGCTATAAAAGAAGGGCAAGGAGTGCAAGAACATAAAGAGTCACAACCAAAGAGTCTGTATCACCCATATGACAGTCATGCACTCCATGAGCAGTTACAACATGAATTCCTAGAGTTGCTGCAACCTATGTAAGACCCAACTGATAGTTGGGTGTGTGTGTCGAAGTTCCATCAAGTGGAAATTCACGAGTACCATTAGTAAAATCCACATTTATTTTAACTAGGGGGATATAATGAGCTTCCTCAACCACATATGAGAGAACAACATCATGTTTGGGCTCCTATTTGACCATGGGATTCTTGGAATTGATTCATTCATAAAATCTCTCATTATTTTGCTTCGGTTTTCTCATACACTCGTAATGAGTGAACAAATTAAATGGCCATCACAATTGCTTTCTCCATCGTAGAATTAAAAAACTTAAGAGAAACACTCTCCATCTTTCTTTCTTTTTACCATCACACAGAGGAACCTCTTTCGCAACTTTAGAACCACTTTTAGATATCGCAACCCCATTGGTGGTGAAAGAAGGAAAGTAAAATATAAAATCAAACTCATATGAGAGAACTTTTTATCAATGCGTGCATATTTAGGCCCACCAATATTAACAACAACCAAGAATTTTGGGACACAAAGAATTCAAGCATGACCTTCAGTAGGTGGAGAGGTATTTTATCTTCAAAATTAGAAGACAGCGTAAACTCAACAACCTTTGATTTACCAACCAAATCCTTTAAAGCTGAAGTTTTAAAATTGCAAAATTCACACCTTCGGTGGAAGTTAGATATTTGGGCTTCAGCTCAACCCCTCGTATTCTTCTGAAGTCTCTTCTACTACCTTAATACCAACACATTTGGCCTTCGACTCCATAATTTTGACAACAAAATTCCTTTTAGGAGAACAGCTAAGCTTCTTCTTCCCAGACTCATCAACTTTTCTAAAGTTGGAGGACACAAAAATATTTATAAAAATTATATTAATCAGCTGAAGACTCAGTAGAACGAACCCATACATTAGCCATTGTCTCAAAACAAAACCTAGAAACCGAAGGGGCAACAACTATACGCGGTTAAACCACAATCCACTGTATATGAAATTTTCAAGAATAATAAGCCATTTTTAATCACAAAACTATTATTATGCTTCATATATAAGCTTTGCATACTCCTTATCAATATATATTATATATAAAAATAATTAAGTAAAGATTGTACTCAAATATAAAAATAAACAAATCAGAGTAAAAGGATACATGGAGAAGAAGATGCTTATAGTGCAACACTGAGTTACGAGAATAACAAAATTAATTATTTTTAGCTTCAATCTCCCCATCACCCGAGAAATAAATGAACTCACTTTTTCATATCTTGTTATAATCGTGGAGATTTTCCAAGATCTTGGCCCAACTTTCCATGTTCATGTGAGATAAATGATTACCTTTCGTAGCAGATGTCTTCATATATCTACCTAAGTTACATACACTATATTATTTGAAAATATTATGAGACAAAATAATGGTATTCAAAAATACTAAAATAAATAAAGGAATAGTCAATGGATCTACAAACAAATAATAATAAGGTAAAAATGGTATAAATACATGTTTACATCTTCAATTTTTTATTCATCTCCATAATAGTGGCACACTACATGATTTAATTCCATGACGAAGAATTAAAGATGGTTATGCTTGTAGTTTGCAAGTTTCTTTTAGCACTGTCTCTGAAGGATGGAGACATTATCACCTAATGAACTGAAATGATGAAAAACTCTAGAAAACATGATACCGGAAAATGATAAAGATAGATCTATGTTTGATGATTAAGAGACAATAAAATATGGCTTATAGACTTTTAATTATATTTTATGCTTTTGATACTTTTAATTAGTTAGCAGTCCTTGTATGTTACTGAAGATTATAAGTATAAGCTACTAACTCTATTGTATTTTAAGTCACTCATTAATTGGTTCTAAATTTCTATAGTCATGATGTACTTGACATTACAGGGGATCATATGGATTTTAGAGCCGAATAATGAAAGCATTTAATTGATGGGCCCTCCCTCAAGATCCACAGAAAACTAAAGGGTATAAATACTATAAACATCCATGACACTTATTGTTCTATGTAAGTGTTATGTAATAAAGTTTGATTATATTTATTTGATTGGATATATAGTAATAAGCATGAATAATCTGAAACTACACGTGATGAGACGTTTCAAGTTCAAGATACCCTTACAATCTGTCACTTGGATCATTCACATGTAGATAAGTGTTTTTTATCCAAATTGTGTATTATGTAACAATGTTATTTAAGGATAACATTTACGTGTCTTATCATGTCAGATGATGGCTGAAAACGAACCAAAGATGGTCTACTACAACTTATCAATACACAAGTGAGCATACAACAAATATATTTCCAACTAACACCTTAATGAACCCTAACTTCTCATGAAGTGCATCATGAAAGCAACATGATTCGTAATCACTATGTGTAGACTTCCAACTGGTCCTACTGAACTGAATTGGGATCGCCTAAATTCAAAAAATAAGAGTAAAACTTAATCATTATATTATTCATATTCTTGTATTGCTTACGATATGAAAAAACTAATAGAAACTCAAAGTTGAACTGAAATGAAAACAACACTTTGATTGTATCTGAGTATCCTATTGACTTAGAACTCCCATATGAATATTGTACATATGAAAGACTCCTAAGTGTCAAAATATTAGTAGATGAAGAGAGATGAATCTTTTTACTGAATCAAATGAATTTATTTTTACTTGTATTATTCTCATTCCCTTGACTATAACGTCTTTTATTTATTGGTGTTATTAAGCATGCTGCAAATTGTATTCTCATAAAATATGTAGTTTTAAATCACATTAATTGATTGTACGTCAACTTAACCTATGCATCCATGCACTTAAATTATCTTCTCATTTTCCTGAGTTTTTTTCATATTATCATACGAAGCGGAATACTGGAGGACCTATATTCCACTGTACAATGGTACATCCTTAGAATACTCAAGTATTTTCTTAAAATCTTTACAATGATTTTTATACCTTGCCATAATTAACGTGAGCATACATCACAAACTCAATTTTTAAAACCTGTGAGATGTTCTATGTCTCATAAATTTCCAAATTAGTCTTGAGATCTTAACTCGAAAACTTTATCTCAAATCACCTCAAGCAAATCATAGGTTTGTCGTTTCCATACCTTAATGTTCTACCATGCTATTAATGTATGCCTTTTTTATAACCCACTGAATTATGAAGATTAATCCTGTTGATTCTTGGTTTCTAATATATAAGATGTTTAACCTAGAAATTATAGAGTTAATTTATTAAATAGAAATTTCTTTGCGGCATGCAACATGTCACTATAACTTATGGTAATTAAAACGACGAGTAACTATACTCCTACTAAATTTATGAACTACATATCTAGTAAGTTAATCTCAAAACCAAAGGAGATTAAAATATTAACAAATTATGATATAATTAACTATACACTTAAACTAAAACATCAATATAATTTTCTAATTGCAACACGTTGTTGAATCTACTATATCTAAATATGGTTGTTACAAACGTGTTTATTAAGTATAAATCTGGTTTCTTGAGAGAGAAAAAGAGAGAGAGAGAGAGAGAGAGAGAGAGAGAGAGAGAGAGAGAGAGAGAGAGAGAGAGAGAGAGAGAGAGAGAGAGAGAGAGAGAGAGAGAGAGAGAGAGAGAGAGAGAGAGAGAGAGAGAGAGAGAGAGAGAGAGAGAGAGAGAGAGAGAGAGAGAGAGAGAGAGTAAAGAAAGTATTAAGTTTGTACGGAAAGAAAGTAAAATAAAGAAATCGGCTTTGTCTAATGAGAAAGCGTAACCATTTATACATTGATTCGGTTACATAAACGGGTTAATTGTGTTTCAGTCCCTTTAGTTCTATTAATTGTGTTTAAAAATCATCCAACATGTTTACAAGTTATCATATATGACCTTAGTTCTATTATATTTAGGCCCTCAATATTTTATGTTCTTATCAGTAGCCCCCTAGTTGTTATGAAAGACAATGAATAAGAACTAGTAATCATCAGACATCTTGGTAAGTAAAAAGTGTTATTTTCTAAAATCAATCCGACCATGCCTTCTTTCTCCTTGAGAGAATCTTTAGAAACTTTCACCTAACAACTCAATTTCTTGGCTACCTTCGTCGAGAAACTCATATTTCCCAGCCAACCTTCAAGTTTTATGAACTAATTTAAAGATCCTTCTTCATTTTGGTCTATGAGAAGATCTCTAGCTATAAAAAAAATCAATTTTTGGGGCTTACAACTACCTGTGTATTAGTGAGAGGGTTGCTGAATACAAAGCGACAGGTGTAATAGACAACTCTCCTTAGTTCTCAACTCACAATCAGCACCTTAAAATTCTTCTCTAGTGCTTTCTAGCTTCACGTTTATTCCTCCTCAAAAGAATCGTAAAGTAAGACAAATCTCATCTACTCAAAGATGTCCAGAAGAAGCTACATAACCTATCAATTATAATCCTCCTCGAACATAAGGCAAGGTAACTTTTTGGATTCAACAAAAATATCATCTTTCTCATAGTTTTTCTAGTTAAAAAGAAAACATTTATAGTTATGGGAAACATCGAAGCTGACACTCAGTCACAAAACATCACCAATAACCCTACACCATCATATCCTCCTCTAAAGGAGATTGTTGAGACCATCACAGAGTCTCAAAAAACTCCCTCGAACACCCAAGATAAAAACCCAGTCTCAACCTCAAATCCTCATCAATTAATAGACAAAGTGTCTGAGGACGAAGCTGATTCAGAAGAGACTCATTTAAATATCGAGGCCAAGGGAAGTGATGTTATATCTAACACAGAATATCATGTCTCGAAACTATGAGCACCAGAGAAAAGAAGAAATAAAAATAAAGTTCCAATTGAGATTCCCGACGATGGTGTTGCCTCAATGAGTGTAAACTTGGAACCACTCCTCCCCGAGTATGTTATAGCGCTAAAACATGTGCCACACATTTATAATAACAAAGCTCAAGCTGGTCGTTTGAAAAAGAAATGGGGAATGACAGATAACATTACACTTCGACTACGAAATGAGAGGGAGACTCAACTGGATTGTGGAGCAGATGAATTTATGGTTTATCCTATTGATCATCAATTACGGTCTTCGATTCCCACTGGATCAGATGATTATGGAGTACTTCGAAATGCTAGACCTCTTCCGTACACAAGAGACGCCAAATTTGTGGTTCACACTTTTATCGGTGATTATGGCTTCTAGACTAAGCCAACCCTTCTCTCCATTAAAGACTTCCTCGCTATGACTGGACTTTCGAAAGGACCGGTACTACCATTTAATTATCTAACATTGGTTGATGATTTCAAAACAATTGACGACCTACTTGAAGCTGACAAATACTGGAAGAAAATTTCTCTTTATATCAAGAGGTTGGGAGAATGGTAAAGCAATTTCCGAGGAGAACCCTTACAAACCCAACCTTTTTTGGAGAAGTAACAATGAGTTTTATCATTTGTACCTCTTATTATTTTTTACAAAGCTTTTTCACATGCATTGCTACTGTACTTAGGAATTTCGAAGAAGTACAATATTTGCAAAAAGGATACGAAATATATTTTTGCTCAGCTGGCCACTTGGGCAGGGAATGAATGGGGAAATTCCACTCAACTTTTTAACCCATAGATTTTATCAATAGTCATCTGTTGATAATCTCATTGGGTGCCGACCTCCCCAAAAATTTAATGGAGCCACCAAACTCAAACCTTGTTGTGAAGAGATTGTTAGTGCCTAACAGTAAGGTTATTTTGTTTGTGCGAACCAGATCTGACAATCACATACACTTGAAAAAGAAAGGGAAAAATAAAAAATCAACTAGTACACCTGGTCCTAGCCTTTCAACTAAACAGAATCCACAAAAGAAGAAAGAGACTAAAACCAAAAGGAAAGCAACTGAAGCTAGCCTTCCAACAATCAAAGAATGAGTCAAGGCTGACCCTTCTTCGAAAATAAAGATGACTAGTGCCCAAAAAAGATCACTTTGAAAACTTTACTAGCTAAGAGAGTAGGAAAGAGCTCTCAATAAACCATCTTAAAAGTTCCTCATACCGAGGCTGGAGAAACTGCAACGGAAGATCATTAAGAGGGAGCTACCGTAGAAGATGATCAAGGAGAAACGACAGCGGCAAATCATCGAGGAGATGCCCACCTATTTTCTTATGATCCCATTAGGGGTTAAAAACACCAGAGGTCCTCCACGTTTGTCACTTGTAACACATCAGTCCCTATTCTTTATCTCTGTAATAAACCGGTCCCCTATGTTTTAAAAATGTAACAAACAGATTCTTTTCTGAAAATTTGAAGGACCTGTTTATTACAAATTGAAAACGTGAGGGACCTGTTTATTACAGACATGAAGGACCTACTTATTACAAAAAACGATCTGTTTGTTACATTTTTAAAACATAGAGGATCGGTTTATTACATAGACAAAGAATAGGGACTGATGTGTTACAAGTGACAAACATGGAGGACCTGTGGTGTTTTTTACCCTCCCATTAGTGAAGATGAGCTTTAAGCTCTCTACAAAGATATGAATATGAAGGTTCAACAAATCCAGGAACAGTTTCGACAAATTAGTCATTAGGTTACTTCTCCTCTTATACATCAAATGTTGAATTCAGAAACTCCCCTAGCTTCCTCATCTGCTCTCATGCCTTCAAATAATCAAAAGTTCATCCATGTCAAAGAGACATCCGAAGAAGTTTTACTTGCACGGCAACATTTTTCCAACCTTGAAGCAGTAGTAAAAGTATTATGCACAGAAGTAAATTATTATCGAAGCTATTTGAAAATCATGGCTAAACAGGTGGTTTGATATAAAAACGATGTTGCTGCAAAGAAAAATATGAGAGGAAATATTTAGTAAACAACTCAAGGATCAATTTCATGTATTCCAAGTTGACATGTCGGAATATATTCATAGAGCCGTACAGCTCAAACATCATCTACGCTCTATGCATGATCAACAAATTGAATAACTCAAGACTTCTCATCAAGTTTTGATAGATGATCTTAAGACCAAGCATGCCAAGGAATTATCCGAGGAGCAGAAAAATACTCAACTTTTCAAGAATATTTAAATAAAAGTGAAGAAGAAAAGAAGAAGCTGACAAATGATATGGCTGCTCCAAAGACGACACTCGAAGAAGAAAAAGAAGCTAATGCGGAAACTACTAAGACACATTATGGAATGAACACACTTGTTGTAATAAAAAATTATGAGGAACAACAAACAATTAATTTTCTCCGTGAAATCCACGCAACGTTCCCAAAAGAAAAAATTTCAAGCTTTTGGAAGTTAATCCCTATGAATAGCCGTCCCATCGAAGCCTTCGATTCCCATTCCCATTGATTCTTCTGAAGAGACGAAGTTAGAAGAAAATGCCACTAAACAAGGAGATTCATCTGAAGAGAACCCTAAAGAAGATAATTAATTCTTGTTTCCATTTTTATCCAAGTTATAAAGTCAGCGGATGTTGTATGGTGACTTATTTTTGTGTGGTATTCAAAACATCTTTTGTAAGATCAGATTTTAACTTCAATAAACCAGTACCTTTCCTTTTTCCTTATTTTTTTGCCTTGTTATTAATACTTTTAATCTTGTTAACGAGTCAGTATCACTACAAATTCCAACATATGTCACAGATAAATTTGTAACTAATAAAATAAAAATAGTGCTTTTAGAACATGTTAGCACTTCAAATATAATTAGTGCATTTAGAGAACGTAGCAGCTCGAATACAATAAGTGCCTTAAAAAAACTTAGCACTTCAAATAAAATAAGTGCGTTTAGAGAACGTAGCACTTCGAATAATCATGAGTGCATTTAAAAGACGTAATACCTCGAATGTAGTTGTTTCTTCGAACAAAGATTTTAATAAACGTATGACACTTCAAATCAAAATAGTTACTTTTGGTCCGCAGCTTCAAAGATGATCAGTCTTTGACCAGTTACCAAAATTTCATAAATAATTATATTTAAAACAACCATTGACCAAAACAATATTTTATTAATAACCTCAAATATGTACATGACACCTCATTAAAACCTCTTTGGGCCAACATGGTAGGAAAGAGTGTGTCGATTAAAAAAAATCCCAATAGAGTTTTAGATGTTATATATTCCAAGGATGTTGAAGTATGCTTCCCAGCTCATCACAAAAGCGATACATACCCGGCTTTATTTTCTCCATCGAGGCCATCTTTCCAAGACATTTATCATTTGTATGAAGGAATACTTCCCTTAAGAATTTGTCACCTACTTTGAAATCCTTCATTCTCACCTTCGAATACTTCCCTTAAGAATTTGTCACCTACTCATCATCAAAGTTTGATAATGAGTCAAATTCAAATGAGCTCTAACTCTTTTTTTATCAAGTCTAGTTCTGTTCTTTTTACCTTTTCATTCACCTTTTTAGAATATTAAAGTCTTTTATAAGAAGGTAAAGTAGACTCTGCAGGACTAACAACACCCATACCATACACCAAGGGAAAAGGTTTTTCTTCAGTAGCCTCTCTTAGAGTTGCACGATAAGCCCACAACAATTTTTGTAAATAATTATGTCATTTCCTTGCATCACCTGTTAAATTCTTCTTTGAAATATCCAAAATAGATTTATTAGTCAATTATACTTGACCATTCGTTTGAGGATGAAATGGTGTAGAAAAACACCGTGTTATTCCCCTCCAAGCGCAAAAAGAAGTCATTTCATTTTTGTTGAATTGAGGATCATTTTCCGTAGTGATTTTTCGAGGCACTCCAAAACGGCAACATATATTATTCACATTAAACTTAATAACATCATTGGATTTTGTACCAGATAATGGTTCAGCTTCAACCTATTTCGCAAAGTAATTAACCGCTACTATAATTATTTGACGCCCTCCAGAAGCCATAGGCAATGGTCCTACCAAATGTATTCCCCATCTATCAAAAGGAATAGCTTCGAATATAGAAATAAGCGGTATTATCGGTCTATAAATAGAACTGGAAATACGTTAACAAGTATCACAGCCTTTGACTAATACCTTAGCATCATTTATAATTGAAGGACAATAATAACCTGCCAGCAAAACCAGACGCGTCAAAAATTTGAAATCACAATGAGCTGAACCTTCACCATCATGCAGCTCTGATAAAATCTCTTGAGATTCTTGTTTTCCCAAACAACGCAACACTGGTCTACTTCAGTACATTTTGTATAACACTCTATCTAATACCACATAACCATGGACCTTGTATCTTAACTTGTTAGCCAACTATGGATCTTGAGGTAACACACCTCGTAGTAAAATATTAAGAATATCAGAATTCCAATCACTTCAAATTATTTCTGGAGTGAAAAATACTTCCTCAACATATTTACATTGTTGAGATAGTGTTAAAATCGAAGGACTCTCATGTAACATTATCCATGAATATTCTTATGTATAAGAAATTTTTGTCAAGAATCACCAATTGCATTATCTCCTTGGCTAATATGCTATACAGTCACTTTGTCGAACAAAAGAGTCAAATTTTGAAGCTCGCACTCGGATACACCTACCATGTGATTTGCCACTAGCTGTGAGTCTGTTTCAATACAAATTATTGTCACTTCACAAATATTTTCAAGCCTTAACCCAACCAACGCAACCTCATATTCAGCCTCACTATTCGATTCGTTAAAACCAAATCGAATAGCCTGATACATTGCCTCCCCATAAGAAGCAACTAATTGTACCCCTGCACTGCACCCCAATATGTTAGACCCACCATTTGTTCGAACCACCCACATCGAAGTTTCTGGAAAGATCTCTTTATTTGTCTCTTCATCTGATCGGCTCGAATAAAATTCGACTAGAAAATCAGCTAAAGCTTGAGTTTCAACGATTGTTTGAGGAGCAAAAATCATGTCAAAATTTCCCAATTCTACTAACCATTTAGTCATTCTACCAGAAATATCTAGTCGTTGTAACACATTTTTTAGGGGGAAATAAGTTCAAACCACAATGGTATGAGTATGAAAATAAGGGCAAATTTTTCTAACAGCCACCACTAAAGCCAAAGTCAATTTTTCAAGTTTCAAATACCTTTTCTCTGATGACAATAAATTTTTACTAAAATAATAAATTGAATTTAAAATTCCTTTGTCTTCGTATATCAAATCAGCACTTATAGCAAAAATCAGACACTACTATATATAAGAACAACTGCTTTCCAATTCGAGGCTTACATAAAATTTCTGGTGATAACAAAAGTTTGTTAATCTTTGAAAAAAATACTTCATAATCTGGTGTTTACTCAAACTCTTTGAGTCTTCGTAATACTTGGAAAAAAGGAAAACGCTTGTTAGAAAACCTTGAAATAAAATGATTAAGGGCAATTAACCTTCTTGTCAAGACTTTCACTTCAATAAAAAGGGCGAGGCGATGTCATTGAAACTAATGCCTTCAACTCTCCAAGATCTGCTTCTATCCCCTTTTCACTAATAATATACCCCCCAAAATTCTCATGATCGGACACCAAAATTACATTTCTCAGGATTCAATTTCAAACGAATTGCTCTCAAATTTAGAAAAGTCTCCTTTAAATGTTCGAAGTGTTCACCATATGTGGAACTCTTAACCAAAATATCATCAATGTATACCTCCATATTCCTTCGGATTTTAGAAGTAAAAGCCTTATTCACAAACCTTTGATATGTTGCTCTAATATTCTTCAACCCCAAATGGTATGACCCTATAACAATGTAGTCATCGGTTAGTGATGAATGTAGTATTTTAATGATCTCTTGGATCCATTTGAATCTGATTATACCCTGCAAAAACATCCATAAAAGAAAGAATTTTATTCCCTGAAGTAGAATCAACCAACTGATCTATTCGAGGGACAGGGAATGGATATTTAATCATGCTCGATTCATCTTTAAAGTCAACACACATTCTCCACTTTTCGTTCTTTATTTTTACTAATACCAGGTTGGTAGTCCATAAAAGATATTGTGCCTCCCTAATTTGTTCGACCCTAGAGAGGCGATCCACCTCTTGAATAATAGCCTCTGACTTTTCCACAGAAAAAGCTCGCATCTTCTGAATAAAAGGTTTTATCCTCAGATTTATAGCTAGGCTATGACATATTATCTTAGATGGAACTCCTATCATATCCTCCATTTTCCAAGCGATAACATCCAAGTTATCATACAAAAATTGTAATAACTAATCACACAAAGTAGAAAACAACAATGTTGATATTCGTAAATTTTTCCCATTAGAGAAAATATGCTCTTCGATATCCTTACTCACTATTAAAGAACCCAGGGTTCCCCTCGACTAGAACCTCGAACCCTGAGTGTGGTCGCATAAAATTCCATGGCCACTTTTTGGTCACTTCGAGCCACACCAACTCGATCCCCAACGACATACTTCAAACATTGATGAACAATATATACGACAACATACATTCTTGAGAGCCAAAATCTCCCAAAATAGCATTGTAACTCGTCGGAGATTCAACCACCATAAAGAAAACTTGAATTTTATTTAAACGGACCTCTATCCAAACACACCTCACCCTTGAATTCCCGAATCACCTGAGTTGTTACCCATGTAAACCCAATTATAGTACGATTAGATTGACAAATTCGATGCAGATTACGCATCCTATCATGCGTATATTTGTATAACATATTTGCTAAACTCTCTCTATCAATCTGAACACGTTGAATTTCAACTTCAGATATTCATGCCCCTATAACCAATACATCCTCATGAGAACCAGCTATTCTCCTCAAATCATCCTCATCGAATAGAATAAAGGAGTATCACGATTTCCATATAAATGAGTATACATCATTCCATCTACTTGAGTTACTAAACTGACAACATGAAGTTTTTGGAACTATTAGTATTTCTAGATATAGAATCTCCCCTAAAAATGGCTAAAGACTCAAAATATTCACATAAGCTTCGAACCTGTCCCTATTCTACTGGCTTATCTACAGTCATCAAAATTAACTGACCTAGATCAGTATCTAAATATTCTGATGTTGTGTCAAAATCATTATATTTCGAATTTAAAATCATCAATGAACTTTTTTCATTTGAATTTGGGTTAGCAGCTTGTTGTGCTAATGTGCTCAGAATTTTGGATCTACTGCTTTGTTCTTTAACAAAAATAGCCAACTTTCCATTTTCTATCAACACTTGTACCTCCTTCTTTAAAGCTATACAATATGCAGTATCATGTCCAATACCGTTATGATACTTACAGAACCTGTTGGTATGCTATTCTTTTTGTTTATTTATCAGAGCTGGATTTTTAAAACTTACATAACCTTTGGACTTTTCGTAAATTGCAGCAACATTTTCAATTAAATCAGTATAATACCATGGCCTTGTCCACTGGTTTATCCTTGGTTTTTGAAACTGATAATCTATAGCTTCAGTTGGATACCCTCCAATTCGATAAGGCAAATTGTTGTTATTCATTGGACGAGGTGGCTGATAATTCGAAGAGTGTCCTTGATTATTTGACACCTGTCCTGAATTCTTTTGACTAGGTCCAACCACTCTTTGAACCCTAGTTGACTCTTGCACTTTAATTTGATTCTCGACTTGAGCCATCAGCGCTCCAAAATTCAAGGTTCTTTTTTTTTTGTTTCATTTGCTAATAACATGGTAATAAACCTTATCGAAAGGCAGCCATTGCCACTAGCTCTTTACAATTATCCAATCCTGTTTTTGTCAACATAAAACGCTTCATATAGTCCTTCAATTTCTCTCTCACAACCTACTTACACTTTATTATAGTGTCATCATTTGCTCGCATCTCTTTGCTTCCCACAAACTGACGTCGGAAAGCTGTATAGAAATCTCTAAAGTTAGTAAAATATCCCCTCAAGATCCTATTATACCAGTTCAATATTGTGCCCTTGAATGTCTGAGAAAAGGTTCTGCATACCAACTTGTCATTATCTTCAAAATTTATCATATAGTTCTTAAATTGTTCAATGTAATCATCAGGATCTTGCATCTCATCGAATTTCTTGACCTTAGAAATGTCAAAATGCTTCGGAAGAGTAATAGACCTTATCTCAGCTGTTAAAGGTGAATTTTCTAGTATAATCCTTATACATACTGGTCATCTCCTCATGTTCCCATAACAGCATACAAATTCCGATCAACGACTCATGTGTATTGGTTAGATGTATTCCCTTCACATCATTCAGCTTCCCTCAAACAATGAGGTACATTGTCTCTTTTTGGTTTATATTTTGAACGCGATTTTTGAGGCCGACCTTTTCCTTCTTTTGAAGATCCCTTATACCTCTTTTGGTTATATGATCCTTCCTCAGATTCCGAACTATCAATTTTTTCATCATTATACTTAATATACCTGTATTTGTCTTTCTTATCTTCTCGTGAGATATAATGTTATTTATTAGATTCAAAATGTGTTTTCTTTCGATCACTTCGAATTAGGTGAGATGTATATGATCATCGAATTGATTTTCTAGCTCGCATTTTTCTTCAACTGGCGTACCTTAGATTTTAGCCTTGCTGACTAAATATGTTCTTCTCGTTGAACATATTTTTCATTCAATGCTGTTATTTTATCCAACTATTGATTCATTCAAACCTCGATATCTAATGACCTTGTTGTACCAGAGCTTGATCATTTTCTCCATTTTCTTCCCTATGCAGATCATATTTCAAAGTTTCAATTGTTTTTTGAACCATTGGATCAGCATCGTTTCCTGGATTCATATCAATCTAGAGTGATACAACCGAGCAAGATTCTACAATTTCTGTTTTTTACGTGAAATCAGGGTACCAATCGAATAAAACTCCCACTGTGGTGGTCAATTTGTTAAGTGTAAATCTAGTTTCTTGAGGGAGAGAGTAAAAAATTATTGAGTTTGTAAAGAAAAAAAGTAAAATAGAGAAATCAGTATTATCTAATCAGAAAGGGTAACCCTTTATTCATTGTCCTCAGCCTTTATTTATATGCGTAAAACTTATATAACTGATTCGGTTACATAAACGGTTTAATTGCGTTTCAACTCCTTATTTACAAATAGTCTAAAGCATCCAACAAGTATAAAAGTTATCATATATGACCTTAGTTTTATTACATTTAGGCCCTCAATAATTTATATCATTATCAATGTCAATCTTGATGAATGCTGATTAACTTTTACAACTTATCATTCTTAACTAATAGATATATTGAGTTGCAACATATATATCAAGTTTTCTTCAATGTTACCATTCAGAAAGACTTGATATTAATATTTATTCAATGAAGTTTAATGTTGAAGTTTACAAGATGTGTAATGATTGTCCAAAGTAATTCTTTTGAAAATATTACATAAAGGTTCCTTAAAAAGGTCACTATTTTCACACTGAATGAAATATATTTGGTATAAGATCTTATGTATATCTTAACTAAATTATCTTACATCAATTTTTTTATTATTGTTATAATAATCCATAATTAAACATTTAAAATCTTAATGTGATGTTATGGAAGCTGAAACTAAATTCTCCATCTACATTAAAATATTTTTAATGTTCTTATAGATTTTTTTTATAATGGTACAAAAGTTTAATTTGGATTATTCCATTTCACCACAAAGGAACTTGATGTTCTTATAGAACTCTTTATGGCGATACATGAGTTGAAGTAGAATTCTTCTATTACATCACAAATAATATTCATGTTTTTCTAGAACTCTTTATGATATTACGAAATCTGAAACTAAATTCTTTTGTTGATCATAAAAAATCTTAATATTCTTGTGAAGATTTTTATAATATTTCAAAATTTTAAAATGGATTCTTATCTAAGCTACTATACTAACTTAAGTTTGCACAATTTCTTGAAGATAGTGAGTTTTTCCTAAATAAATAATAATAACGATTTAATCTTGAGTAGGATTTGTAAAAGATGAAGCTTATAGTTAATATTGATGGTTTTACTCAAAAATCGATCAAATATTATAATCTGCAACTTGGCCATGTAAATGAACTCATAAATTATTTTAATATAAATTTATACATTGTCCTTATTTGTAATGAAGTCTTAATCTACATCATTTCCATATTCAACCAACTTGAAAAAAACTGGAGAACTGAATCACTGAAAAGTCTAAATATTAACAATAAAATTTACAAGTGTCTTAATATTCTCTTCAGAAAATCTACCACGATATGTTTCCCATGGATTATTATTACTATATATTACTAGATTTTAATCTCTTTAATCTAAAATTATATACCCCAGTCAAAGTTTAGAGTAAAAGGAAAAATAATCGATTACTGTAGTCTAATAGATATCATTGTATTCTTACCTAACAAACATATCATGATTTCATTATATCCGAATAATTTGGAATAGGTTACCAAAAGGTATAACTAAAATATAAACATACATTAATTTATCTTAAGCGTTGCATAAATAGCATAAAATGACTGAATATTTCAAGTTTTAAGTTCTAAAATGCATTCATTTGAACTGACTCATCATGATCCTTAGTGCCAAGCATGTTATAAATCACCTACGGAGAAAACAACTTTAGGAAGACATTGTTGGTTTAAGCCATATGCAAAAATAATAAAACCTCTCGTATGGGCCATACTTGACTATTTGATGATATACTAATCGAACTATTCAATATTAAAACTAGTTGTGCATGATTATGATGAATGTAAATGCAAGAACTAAATAACGCAACGGTTGGCTCACCTTAACTATGTGAGGCAGTCTTCTGAAATGATTAACCTACATGAACAACAACCAATCCTTCGTTATGATCCCCTCAAACCACTTTTGTTCACGAGTGCCTTATAAAGCCCACACAGGTGAGATGACATGTCTATAAATATAGTTCCAAGAAATGGTCATATGAAGTGTTCACATTGTAGGCCATACAAACACGGTTGAATTGTCTATCTAAATGATCAGGCCTTAATGCGTTATATTTCATTAATACGTGAACATCTGAAATAGTTATAGGATGTGAAATATATCATCAAGTAATCAACTATATAAAGGAATATGAATATTATTAAAAATCCAAACCTAAACAAACAATCTTTGAGCATGCAGATGATCAATTTGTATATCCCAAAGTCCAAGTGCCAATAAAAAAATGTAATTATATCCCATCTCAAAAACCATACATTCTGGATCACTAGATGTTTCTTAATGCCCAAATATATAGGGATACATAACTTTACACCCCTATACACATAACATTGTACCCACATATGGAAAAACAACTAAACATGTGATCATAGACGTGTTTGCTCAAAACATGCTTAACATATTGAATTGAGAAATATACAGTCAATATCAAAATTTCTTAAATCAATTGGTTTGCTAGTGGTTTGAAGGGGTTATTTATAACAAATACACATATAAAAAAATAAATTTCCTAAACAAATAAACTGTTTTCATTTGCTATAGGTATGAAAGGTGTTGTGACAACAAACACACACATTACATATACTCAAATTTTGAAATTGAATGACTTGGTTATTCAACCTGGATGGTCATATATATGTCTGAATTTTAGGCGGAATAAAAATAAAGCACCCAATTCGAGTAACAGAGCGCAGATTTATAGCCCTTTGAAGTCAGGCACCCATGATAGATTCGTGTTTTTATTGTGCACACCAAAATCAAAACCTCTATTTGAATTCAAGAACTTTTTTCTAAATTCCATGCATATCAAGTATCCAATTATGTGTTCTTGACAGCAGTAATCATGCGCTAATTATGCATATTATGTTCTATAACCCCTTACATGTTTTTAGTCTTCGAATCACAAAAAAAAGTATGATTTATTCCAAAGTGAATCAGTTGAAAATTAAGTTTTTAGGTGACTCAACTGAGAGTTATTTTATGATACCAATTGTTATATATAAATAGTCATATGGTTCATAAACCTTAAAACACTAAAGGGTTAATCTCTTGACTAAAGAAAAATAATAAGAAGATAAAAAATATCTATATATCCATTTGAATCTTTAAGTTTTGATTATTCTTTTATACATAAGAAGACTACACGATCTGAGTTCTTGTCGAAGAACTGGATATGGATTTTCATGTAGTTTATAAGTTACTTTTAACTTTGTCTCTAAGGGATGCAGACATTAATACTTAATGAACCAACGAGATGAAGAACCCTATAATATGGGATAAAGAATAAGAGAAAGAGAGAGCAATAAATTTGTTTTGTCTTAAGAATAAAATTGTATGCAGGGTTTTGAATACCCTAAATAAATTAAAAGTCCTTGTATTTTACTAAAACTTATGAATAAAACCTACTAACTCTCTTCTTTTTTAGATCACTCATTACATGGTTTAAAATTGATATAATTATGATGTACTTACCACTACACAGGAACATAACTTTTATTAAGCTTTTAGAACCTAATTACTGAAGTTTTAAATTAATGGACTTTCCTTTGATATCTACATGAACAGAGTTGATATCCATACTATAAAATTCCATGATACTTATTTATATGTAAATCTAATGTACAAAAATTATTATATTTATTGAATTGGATATATATATATATAATACCAAGTCTGTACAGTTTGAATCTACATATGATGAGCTATTTCAAGTTCAAGATATCATTTCGTTATGAATAAGGTGACTTGGGTAAATTCCAGTTTATTTTAAAAAAAGTTTAATAAATCTCGACTCAAAAAGAGCCAAGCTCCATTTCAAATATAGAAGTGAAAAATATAACTTCATGTATGTGAGCATTTAAATAGATTTCTTCATCTCTCATAAACCAAACCTCAACGTTGGCAAGAATCCCTCATTCTCTTTTCTTCTTAGCATAGTATCTTCATTAATTTAAACATATATATGCTCGGTTAAACTCAAAGTATCGAAAATACTCATAAAGTTCCTCACATATTAGGCATCATAAGCTCCATCAGTTTAAACTATAACATATGAAGAAGAATAACCAAATTGAAAAATACGAGGAGATGGATTTATGCTCCCAAATATCGTCAGAGGAATTTCAGTACCTGGAGATATTATTTTTAAATGAGAAACATCAACAATAAATGATTTAAGAATATTTCATCGAGATTTTAAAATATTTATATTATTTTATGTTTTATTTGGAGAATGAGTCTCAAAGGGGGCATTGGTGCTCTAATTATGGATATAAAATTGATAACCATCTTTACGAATTATCAATTTCAATTTTTAGTTTTTCGATTTGTGCAATGAAGAAAGTGAAAAGTGATAAACTTTATAAAATTAAAAAAAAATAACGTTGAAAGTTGAATGTTTCATGATGGATGTAGATCAAAGCAGGAATAAGTAATTCATAACGTGAAAATAAAGAGCATTCTAAGGAGTGAGAATGAAAAGGAAGACATTAGTTTATAGGCTAGGTAAGTGTCTTATAATCCTTCAATTATTTAATTAACGGTCCACTTTTTTTTCTGGCAGAAAAAGGGTTTAGATCAAAATAAATTCAAAAACTCAGACGAAAATATCACAAATACCAACATGCATGTAAAATATATCATCATGTTACACGTTTGTAACATGTGTTAAAATTATTTTATCTATTTAGTTAAACATACATGTAATTACTTCTAACACTCCAATAATCAGCATATTTAATTTCCATCAAGTAACAAGTCTCGGTCAAATTGTACTTTCAAAATAACAAATTATAACTATAATATATATAATAAAGTCTAGGTTGGTTCGAATCAGCAGATCCTGAATTTTATGCTCACAAGGTCCTGAGGTTATTAGTCATTCATTCATACTTTAAAAAGACTAAGGGTATATATGCACAAACAATCTAAAGTATTTTTTCAAAAAATCTCCTTCAACTTTCTAAAATAAAATTTATGCTTACGAGACCACCGACTACTACGAGTTTCAAGATAGGGGAAATACTACTTATACTTGTACACTTTTTCTTTCGAATAAATGGAGCTTTATGTGCTCAATGTAGGTTTTGGTCGCTGAATGATTTTTAATTAGACAAATATAAGACCAATATACATCACGGCTCTTATGAGTCCATCCATAATTGGCTCAATAGTTCGGCTAGATAGACACTCGATTGAAAAAAAAAAGTTTTGTTTAAAAAAAAGATAATCAAGCTTAGACAACATAACAAGGACAACAAACATCCCGACTTGTAAACAAATACTTCAGACTTTTAATCCTTTCTCGATATCCCAAAAAGACTAAGACTACTCATAAAAATGAGTGTATTTGGTTTACAGCTATTTGAGAGGTAAGAAACTTAGTTAAAAATATAATTAAATTTATATTTATTCATAAAATTAGTATAACAAAATAATATTTAAAACTAAAAAAATGATACTTAATGATATCATATATCTCGTTAAATTATATATCATCTATATTATATATTGTAGATATTCCTAATTTTAGGATTAAACCAAAAAATGAAAAATGAATACTAATATTATTATTAGTGTTATAACTACATTATAGCTTTCTAACTTTACCGTTTATCAATTAAATGCATATAATTTTAAAACAAATATTTATGATATTAAAAAAACGTTTAAAGACAAATTTTAAATAAATTTGTCGAGATTTATCAACTTTCGTACGTGTGATTAAATTAGTTCAATTTTTTGAGATACTTAAAGTAATTATAAACTGAATTTCAAACCTACATCTACTAAAATAAAAGTTATATATATAAATAAGAGTTCGGATAACTATTACCTCCAAATGTTTTTTAAAAATTACTCACAAGAATAGGCTAAATAGATAATTTAATAAATCCAAAAAAATATATAATTTTAATTTTAGATATATAATTCAATTTTTTTAGTATATTTTTATTTAATTACCAAAATTAGTTAGTTCTAGTATCATAAGAAAGTTTAGTATGAAATATTAGTGTTTGTGTGCTTCACTTTTTGGTTGAGCTATGTTATTTGGTGTTGAATTGGTAGATTTAAATGATTTTTGTCGAAGAACATGAGCATGAGTTCACTATTATTCTTCGACGTTGGCAGACTTGGCAGCAACTAGTGTTTTGCTAGTCTATTCCCGCGTAGATTACACCGGAAGCGTTGGTATATGTATGATTGTTTTTTATTTTGAAAAATACCTTAATTTGTTTTAAGTTTTAGTAAACAAACATATGTAGATCGGATTTTTTTTTAAAATACTTTAGTTTGTTTTAAGTTTTACTAAACAAACATGTAGATCGGAGGTAAGGACGAATGACAGACATGAGGATACTCGGCCGATAAAGGTAGGTATAATACTTCCGAGGATGTGTAATAATAAATCTGAAACCGGCTCCCCGTCACCCGCACGTCAGAGTTCGCACCACGCATCACAGTCCATGTGCCACCGTAAGTATGAAACTGTTAGAGGCCAAACTATTTTCGTTGTTGTCAAGGAACCTAACACTGAAAGTTAATCTTCATCGGACAACGATATAACTTCTGATACTAATTAAGCGTCTATGGTTTGGATTGAAACGCATGCCACCTATAGTCCTACAAAAGCATCGGATAGGAAACTCACACATTGCGACCAATCAGACTGTCTGGAAAAAACAATTATGCATAATAGTGTTGCACTGATTCCGGATGCAGCACGAGGCATACAATACTTTTCTTGGAAATATGAGTTTCAACATCCTTTTTTGCTAACTATTTAATTATTTATTTATTTTACAATTAGATTATAACAATTTATTTTGTTTACCTGTTTTCAGTTGCGGCAAGGTATTAACAGTCAGGCGAAGTACATAATTTTAGGTCAATGGGGCCTTAGTAAGCAGTAGGTGATTGTTAAGACTATCATACGAGGGATTTTAGTATAGCCTCTTATAAGTCACTTGACCTAGTTCAGCTCAAACACTCACCTGAGCGAGGCTTTCCTCGAACGTTGGCATCAGGAGACCAACAGTTTCCAGTTCTCCTTGGGAGATATGAGCATCACTTTAGATGATGTTTACGTCATTACTGGCCTCCTGGTGGTGGGTTTCATAATTGAAACCAAGTCGAGTCCTAATTTTGGTGGTGTGTGGGCGACCTATGCCTCGTTGTTGGGAGTTACGGAGATTGTTATCGAAAATGAGTTTGACAAGAAATATGGGGTTATTTTTGGGCTAAAATGGCTAAGGAATAATTTTTTAGCACTCCGGTACAGTTTTCCGGTGCAGCCGATAAGGTTATATCATAATATTATCCGGCTTATGCATATTAATGAAGCGTATATGCTAGATCGTGTAATACGACAATCCGGTTGGGTGTAGGAGAAGCTCTTCGATATTTTTTACACTAGTACAGATCTAAAGAAGAGTGACCATTGTCGCTATCCGGTTAATAGGTCATATTTGGATGATTGGCAAACTTATATTTTCTACACTGACAAGTACACTCAACCCCTTGTCCCAAATTGTAGGACGTTTACGGCTCAGAATAAAGCCTACGTAGCGAAGTTCGATTGGTTCTATATGACTCTGTGTGTTCTAGATAAAGGGAACTCGAAGGCGTTACAAACCATATATCGTATAATTCCTATTGAAGATAACCTTGCACAACTTGTCCACTTTAGGAACCGAGTTCGTACGATCGCCAACCCACGGTTCCTCCTAATATCATTCATCTTCTACCTTGCTTGCAAAATTTACTTGTTGCATTCCGTAGTTGTTGTTTGTATACTAAAATGTTTTCATGATTTTGTCTTGAATTGGATTTGGATGATGTTGGACAGATATTCTACGAATTTGATTTGAGTTTTAAGTTAACCAAATTTATGTTTGTTTCATTTTTATGTTAGTCTGTTTATTTTTTATCAACGGGTTATTAACATATGTTGGTTTAAGTTTGATGATTAGTATGTATATTTTTGTTATAATTTCTAGTCTCGCACCGCCAGTGCAAACAAGCCAACAGTAACGGTGGAATTTCACACCACCAGTTTTAACATTATTGACCGCCACCACTTCACGTAGCTCGGACTGTGTACTTTTGGCACAACGAGTGTAATAAAATGTTGGCGGTGCTAAATTTATGCATCGATGGTGTGGAACTAAGATGGCATCGTTAACATTCTGCATCGCCACTGCGATTATATATTTTTTTGCAACTGTACCACTGCGTGTATAATATGTAAGTACTCATAAACAAAATTATATGAAGATTACGATAACATTAGACATAAATTACTTGACACATTTAAGAAAATTACATAATTTTTACGTAAAATTAGTTAGCACGGGCACTTTTATGATGACGAATAATTACATCCATGCTCAAACCTTTTTCGAACAGATATTCTTTCTCTTCTCTAGTTCCATCAGATTTGGAATAAGAGTCTTTGACGTAATTGGCTTCCGCATCCGCTTTATATTTAAATTATTGCACCACATGATCCAGAATATCTTTTGTAATTAAGTTTTCAAATTTTATACTCAAAACATTGCGTGTTTCGCTTTTGAGTTGATATGGGAGTGACGCAATGGGTATACTCTGAACTATTTTTAAATAATCTAACCTGACGGTGAGTTTTTCACATCTGCGTGCTCGGGAAATCATAAAATCAAAACACGTTGTTCTTCGTCCATGAATGAAGTATATTATGCATAAAACTTTTTCGACAAAACCCGATGTTTCTTCGGACATCGTACATTTCACATAATTAACTACTTTGAGTATATATGCATCTTCGTGCACATTTCAATTCACATCACTCATGTTTGTGAGTTTTCAGGGTTAGGTATAGATAGTGTAATAGAAATAGGACTATGAAAATTAGACACATGTAAAATATGGATACTGTAATCCATTTAACCAATATGCTTTGGACACCTATCAAATAAGACTAACGCGCATCTTGAGATATGTCAGGATGCACCCACGTGATAAGATCGAGTTTGATAAAATTCATAAAATAACTAAACCGATATATAACATTAAAGAAATAACTTTATGGAAATAGTACATAAACTACAACGTCGGTGTACAAATACCACACTAAGGTGTATTCGCCTTCAACAACCGGTGTTGTTGCGATGGCGGTGGGCTTTACACCGGCAGTGACTTCAAACATTATATATAGTTTTAAACTTAAAATGAAGTCATTGGCAGCGTAATCTACCCACACCGCCGGTGTGCTCCCCCCAAACTGCCGGTATTGTTGCGTTGGCCGTGGGTTTCACACTAGCAGAGACTTCAAACATTACGTACAATTTTAACCTAAAATGAAGTCACCCTCAGCATTCTAGACCTACATCAACGGCTCCAAAGGCTTACACCGCCAGTGTCGTGCACGAAGAAACCCGGGAAACTTCATTCATATCTAGTTCTAACTCTAAGAAAAACAGTATATTACTTTTAGTTCCAATTTAATAAAACAAACTTTGAGCTCTTTATTTTTTTTTGGTTTTTTTGGTAAATTTTAAGGTAGATGGTTTTTGTTACGAAAATATTATTATTTTTTCAACAATTGTTTTTTAAAATTTTGTTAAAAAACTTAAATTTAGTATAAAAATTTTGTTTGTTGATTTTGTGTTTGAAGATTCTAAGAGCTAACTTCAATCAGAATTAAAACAAGTTAGTGGTTTTTTGTTTTGGTCAAAAGGATAAAAAAACTAAAAGACAAAAAACTAAAAAGTTTTTTTAACTACTTATAGTTTTGAGGTAATAACTTTACCTATACTCTCTCAATCTCTATCTATCTATATATATATATATATATTCTAAAACTAGTTTTAACAAAGCGTATGATATACCGTTCCAATCAAAACTTTAAGTGGTTCTAAATTAAGTCGACCGAGACAAAGTAATAAGTTAATCCAATTTTTCCAAAAATATCATCACTCAAAAACTCTATGTTTATCCAAAAAATATTTTCAGTCACCCCAAATTCAATTTTGTTAAGTTCATTTTTAAATTTCATCTTCTTCCTCCAACCTTTCAAAAACATCAATTTAAAGAACGCCATCTTCTCAAGTGAATCTTTCATTTATTCTCAAAAAACAAATACACATATTCTTCATAATCTTCTTTTTAATGGTTTTTCAGTTTTGTGTTGATTTTGGTAGATTTTCATTTAGGTTGTGAAATCACTTAAATATAGGGTTAAAATCGAGTTTGGAATGATATATTATTGTTCATGTGTTTGATTTGTATTAGAACATTGGTTTTGGTTATGATTTGAAGGTTTTTCAGGAGGTTTTGTCGAAGAACATGTTGTTGGGTTTCGCACTTTTCTTTGACTCTGGTGTTGTGGACAAGTTATGCGGGCAGCGCTCTATACAGTCGATGTATATGAGTTATGCTGGCATTATATTTTAAAAAACGCCGCTGCGGCACCGCTGCAGCGCGCGACGGCGTGTAACATTCAAAAATCGTTACGGCGAGTAGCGTAACGATCCAAACGAAAAAAACGCCCGACCTAGCGGCGTTACGGGGGCGTAGCGTCACGTTGTGTCGCGAGCATTATTCCACTGGCTACATCTATTATTGTTCTTTATTATATATAAACTAATTTAATAACTTAAATTGCTATAACTGAACTGAAACGTTATGTATAAAGTAAAGTAAACTCATTCCGGAAGTAACAGTTACTATTAAACTTTTAAACCATTCGACTCGAAATTACTAACTTAGCTTAAATATAAACTGAATATTGTATTATTGATTTATTAAATGTCTAATCAATTTATTTATATTGATAAAATATATTAACATTTTATACTGAATATAAAATTGTCACACGCAAAATCTCTTTTTGGTTATGATTTGAAGGTTTTTCAGGAGGTTTTGTCGAAGAACATGTTGTTGGGTTTCGCACTTTTCTTTGACTCTGGTCTTGTGGACAAGTTATGCGGGCAGCGCTCTATGCAGTCGATGTATATGAGTTATGCTGGCATTATATTTTAAAAAACGCCGCTGCTGCACCGCTGCAGCGCGCGACGGCGTGTAACACTCAAAAATCGTTACGGCGAGTAGCGTAACGATCCAAACGAAAAAAAATGCCCGACCTAGCGGCGTTACGGGGGCGTAGCGTCACGTTGTGTCGCGCTGGCTACATCTATTATTGTTTTTTATTATATATAAACTAATTTAATAACTTAAATTGCTATAACTGAACTGAAACGTTATGTATAAAGTAAAGTAAACCCATTCTGAAGTAACAGTTACTATTAAACTTTCAAACCATTCGACTCGAAATTACTAACTTAGCTTAAATATAAACTGAATATTGTATTATTGATTTATTAAATGTCTAATCAATTTATTTATATTGATAAAATAATTTATCATTTTATAAAGAATATTAAATTGTCACACGCAAAATCTCTTTTTGTTCTTCCACTGCACGCTGTTTTTTTTTCTTCCACTACACGATGCCTCCTAGGTGGGATGTATATGAGTCAAATGATCAAGGAGATGAAGATAACTTAATTGATGATATGAGTTTTTTATGTTTTGTCAGAGTATTTTTTATGTTTAATCGCATTTGAATGTCTCAAAATATTTGGAGTTAAGATTTTATGATATTTTTATTGATTTTTAGACTTAATGTTTTATTTTTTATTATAATATATATTATTTAACTAATAGTATTGGTAAAGAGAATAACTCTCGCCATAACTTTTTGATCCCTCGTCGTCGCGGGACGTCGACCGTCGCTTAAAACTATGTCGTACGCTGACAGTGATAGGTAACGTACGAGGCAACTCGTTTATACCGGTAGCGTACATCGCTACCAATGTAAAACAGTTACGCTGTTGATGAGTTGCGTACGTCACTATCAATATCAATGTAAGGTAATTACGCTGCCGGATAATTCGTCCACCCCGTCAACAAACGTTAAACAATAATTTAGCCACCAAACTAAAATAACCATAAATTATTTTTTTAACCACTTAAAATTTCAAAAATAATAGTTCAGCCAAACTTTTTAAACAAATGGGTTAATTTGTTTCATACGATTTAGTTTATAGTTGGTGTGGCAAAACTAAGACCCATCATTTATTGGTTTCATATATTAATACTAAAAGTTTATTGTCAGATACATATTAATAAATCTATTAATAAGTATTATATAATGGAGAATAATATTTTAAATAATGGAAGATAATTATTAATATTATTGTACGAAGGGATATTAAAAGGAAGTGGAAATAATTTGTAATTTTTTTATTTTGATAATCCATTAAAGTGCTTATTATATTTTTTAAAGAAATAATAGCCTTTCTTCAGTTTTATTAACTCTTTTGTAGACAATATTTTTTTCCCACTTAAGACTAAAAAATAATTTAACTAAAACTGAAATAATGTGTAAATTTAATGTAAAACTTAATTCTCTCCTTGAATTAATATTGAAATACATTTATTTTAAATAATTGTAATTAATGTAAATTATAATTTTACCTTACATTTGAACCCTTACTCATCGGTTGAAAAATAATTAATGTGTACTATAACGAAACAACCCAAAGTTCGTAATTTCCAATTATTATTATTTTATGCAAACAAAGTTATATTATCAAATTAAGAGTTTTACAACCAATAGGGTCAAATGGAGAACAAAACAGAAGGGAGCGCCCGAAGCCTAAATAATACCACAACTTTGTATAATTCTCAATTTAAGAATTGAAAACCCTAGATTGAAGTCTAACAAGAACATCGAGCCAGAATCACCATCGAGCCAGACATCGAGAGAGAACCAAAACCCGCTTCTCCATCAAGAACTCTCAACTGCTTTGATAAACAAGAACAAAATCAGAAGCTAGCCTGGATCAATGTATCTGATTCCCAGGCTTTCAAGAGTTGTGATTGCTAGAAGGGGAATCGGAGCATTGAATCCTTTGAAGGTGTGGCTTTGATGAACGGTGATGGCCCACTTAGCGATCCAGTCAGCGGCCTGGTTCTGATTTCTAGATATGTGACGGAGGGTCATGCAAGGGTGGATTAAGCTTCTACAAACAACGATCGTAGGATCATAAAGGGGAGCAGTAATGTCAGTGGCAAGAATGTTGATTGGAGTCAAACAATCAAACTCTACATCAACATTCTGCCAGTGGTTACGCTTGCAAATGATGAGGCATTCAATAAGAGCTTTGCATTCAGTCTGGAAGGGATTCATCTTTCCGAACAGACAGCCAACGCCAATACCGATATCTCTATTGTCGTATCTGACTAGGATACCCCTACTTGACTCTCCAGAAGAGCTACAAGCGTCATCAACGTTGATTTTGAGTCTGCCTGGGTTGGGGGCCAGCCACTTCAGGTAAGCAGGCTTGTTCTTTATGTTGTTAATTGTTCTACATGCCATCGTTGAACGTGCGTCGAGGACATGAGACCAGTGTCTAGTGAGCAGTGTGTTCCATAATCTATTCCCATTATGATTCTGGTTATTCTATCAACAACACTCTTGAAGTCATCATGAGTGTTGTTGAACTTAAGGCAGTTCCTATTATACCAAATTTTCCAACAGATTATTTGTGGGACAAGATGAGTAATATGGAACTTGCTTTTAGAAAACCAGAACCAGCAATGGAGAATATGATTGATGGTCATGAATATCTTTAATGGGATTAGACACCTAAAATAGTTCCAAATGGACCAAGCGAAGTTGCAGTTGACGAAGAGATGATTTTTCTCTTCACAACTGCACCAGAATTGACATTTGGAGACAAGGATTATGTGCCTTTTGGAAAGAATGTTGTCAATAGGAATAAAGTTTTTAACAATTTTCTAACATAAGAAAGATAATTTTTTAGGAATAAAATGATTCCAATTTTTTTTAAAGAAGTTTGATTTGTTGTTTCTATTTCTTACACTGTCCCAAGTTAGCTTGGTATTAAAATAACTATCATTAGACAGCTTCCAAACAATCTTGTCTTCCTGTTCAGGATTGAGTTTAAAACAGTTGATATGTTTAATTATTTCCTGAGGCAGAAAGTTCAAGAGGATTTGGTTATCCCAACCATTATCTTTCCAAAAAGTCTTTACATTGGCAGAGATAAACCATCTATCAGGGCAATGATTGTTGAGAATATGAGGCATATCATGCCACTCATCAAACTAGAAATCAATAGAGCTGTTACCAAGAATCTATTTAGGATTTTTGTCAGTCTCATCTTTAATGGAATGAAGTTTTTTCCAAACAATGGAGTTAGTATATTTATAGGTTATTTTAAGAGGGTGGGTGTCAGGGCTATAAATGAGGTGCATAAGCGCGGTTCAAAGACAAAATTAACGCTGACCTTCTGAAAACAAGGCCCCACTTTTCCTTTTAGGCTCTCCGGCAGATCCAGATGCCTCAAATACAATTTCTCTTTGCCCTTGTCCTTCTTGGCAACTATCTCTTTACTGGTCTGACCGGAGGGCTCAGACTCAAATGGGGCCTCTTCAACAGAGTTCTCCATCACTTCCTCCATAATTGTTGAAGGGATTTCAGCAGCTGTAGTGGGGGGAGGGTTCAAATTTGACTCAGCCTTGTCTCCGGACTGATAGGCCTCAGTGCCCCTTTGATTTCAGCTCTCCGGTAGAGTGTTTGGAACATAAGTTTCTTGTTGAAGACTTGGATTGGTGCCTTCCGGTCCGGACAACCTGTCCTTGGGGGCTCTAATAGGCACCTCTGACCCGGTGCTGCTGTCTTTTGCCCCCGACTTAGAGGGAGTGTTTTTAGACCCTTGGCCTTTAACCAACTGGCCTTTTCTCCTATCGACTAGCTTCTCAGGAGAGTGTTCCGTATCCGATCCCATTGCTATGAAGGGAGAGGGTTTTTTGAGGCTAGTGGCTGTAACTCCTGGCTCGACATCTGGCTCCGATTCCTGAACTGAGGAACCAGAGATTATGGGGAAAAGGTTGGTTTGAAATAGTTTTCTAGGCCTAGTGCCTTTGGAAGAAGAAGAGCCTCGATCTGACTCGGTAGCAGAGGTGATTGGTCTATCAACAAGCGAGGTGGGTAACCCTGCTGCAATCCGTATTTCTCTTTCGACTTTTTGAGCCTTCTCTAACTCAGAAAGGTTGAGCCACCCGCCTTTGACAAGAGCGTTCCTCGCCGTAAACATAAACTATCGAACTGAGTTTTTGCTTTAGAGAGAGAAAGCTTTGAGAGATTTTGCAGATTAAATTTGAAGGAGATGGTAAAACAGTAGAAAGTGAGTTTGTATTTATAGTATGCCTAGAGAGGATGCAAGGTCATTGATCATAGAACAATTGTACATATACTCGGGAATCCTTTCTAATCTTACCCATAATAAGACAATAGGATTTTCGTATTTTTTGTTAAACTTAGGACACCACTTAAGAATTCTCATGATTTTTCCGTCAACACTCCGGATACTTTTGGACCAGAGGCTACTGACGTCTTCTTTAACGCAAAGCTCTATTAGAACATGACGAGAGTCAATAGTGATGAAGTTGAATGATCCCTTGAATTTGAAAGATTGTAGGAAGTTGTGTAGCGAAGCTCGTTTTGGTATCTCATTACTGAATTTACCGATCAGAGTAGTTCTTGTTTGAAGCAGAAGAAAGTCCTTAGTTTCTTTCGAATATTGAATCGAAATATGGTCCTTAGATTCTTTGATGAACCCAGAGACAGTTTCTTGAGGCAAAGGCTTTGGTTTCAAGATATCAGAGAAGAATTTCTTGAACTGATTCTGAGCTTTGGCTTCAACGTTTGGATGAAGAGCGGAGAACTCTTCTTCGTTGTTTAAAGCACCATATGACATAATCGGAGACACATGGGAAGATCACCGGAAACTAGAACAGAGGGACAGAAACACTGCTAAGGAAGATTGCCAGAGGATAATCAAGAGGCGAGAACCGCAGAGAAGCGCCTCTGAAGTTACTCAAATGAATGCCTTCCCTGAGAAATCCGGTGAAAGTCGCCAGAGAGGCCAACCACGACGGCTTCTTGAAAACAGAGAGCAACCCTATTAAACCTCTTCATATATATAACTTGAACTCTCTCCAAGAAATTATTTTGTTTTACTTTAAGAAAAAAATAACCATGACCTCGAGGTGTTGACCTTAAAAATTATATTTTCATTAAAATTACATTTTTTTTACTTGCGCACTATTTTTAAGACCTGCAAATCGAACATTACATACGTACCTGCCAAATCGAACCGACTATCATTCACTAAACAAAATTGAACCCAAGGTTGGTTAATGTGAAGATTAGAAAAACGTTCATTCAATTAGAATATGTTTTTATTTGAACTTAAAAAATATTAATTTCGACTAGATGATGAGAAAATGATATATTTTGTTATGTTAATGGCGGACACATTTACTTAGACGCGAAAGGTTAATTTAGTACGCTATATATGGTGTTTCAAACATTGTTTTTGCCATATATTTGACTAAAAATGTCATATTTTTTATTATGACTATAGGATCGAATTCCATACATCGTATCATATGTTATTTTCAAAATGTTAAGTTTTATTAAATTTCGTATTATTTCGTTTTATAAAATAAATAATTACATAAAATATAATAATTTTTTTTATCAAAAGCTATTTGTATTAATAATAAAGCTTTGGTTACAAAATGGTCATAAAAGTGTTATAGTTTACTTTAAATTTGAAATCAATTCAGAATGTGAGGTGTCATATTCGATTTTATTCCTCGCCTTATTCTTCTTTTCATTTCTCAGAGCTAAATGAGGTCATTGAACTTATGTTAATGGAGTCTGAGTGATTACGGGTTGAGGTATTCTCGTCTTAGCTTAGGGTATAAAGAATTATGTGCCCATGGAGATTTTAGAAGATGAATGCCAAAGTGGTGAGGTAATACCTGCTTTTCGGTACTCACAATGAGTACCGAGAAAGTTTTCTCAAACTTTAAGGGTTCGAGGCTTGAAGTTATGGTTGCTACAAAAATTTCGAGGAGAAAACTATGATATAGAGCTGCAAAAATGATTTGTGAGGTGTTGCTACCTACAGTAAAAATTATTATTGGAATTTTTTTGTTATACTTTATATTTCTAGAATAGATAGCGGTGAAAGAATATTCAGATAAGTCTCTTATGAATCCAACTTTGAGGCTGTCCATGAAGGGCAATAGCTCTGAGTTGATTACGAATTTGATTAACCTTTAGGTCTTGTTTGAATTTGTATTTGTGAGTCCACTTAGCTAGCCAATCTGCAGTAGAGTTTTACTCTCGATAAATGTGAGATATTATTGTGCTTGGAGATATTAATTTCCTACAACAATAAAGAGGATATGTACCAAGTAACATTATGATTCACTAACATAGCTATTAGTATTTAAGAATCTATTTCAATATCAAGGTTAAAGATTTTCATGTTAAAGCGAAGAGTAAGACCATTGAGGAATGCTCTACATTCAGCTATGATAGGGTTTTGTTTCCCATAGATCCTACCAATAGCTAAAATGATTCCGCCTTGATTATTATTTGTAATAGTGCCTCATTTGCTTCTTTAGTTAGTGAGCAATAGCCATCAATGTTCAACTTGACTCTTGTGAACTGATAACTGTAATCTTTCTTGGTTGATTTTGGTGATTGTAGCAACCCAAGTTATATACGGAATCAGCATCATTAGACCAATATTCTATTTTAAGAGGTTGACAATATCAAGCTTAATGATAATATTTTTGATTCACTGAATGATAGTAGCAGTGAAGCTTTTCTGTTAATACTTAATTTTGTTTCTGTGAGGCCACAGGGACCAATATATAATAGGAAAGAGAATTAATCGAATATGGACTTATTTAGGAGAATACCAATACGAAGACTTTATGATGTGTTGCAGTGTCATGTCCCTTGCAATTCTTAAGTTAAAAATGCATTAAAAATATAGCTAGAGTTCCATGAAGTTCTGTATTGAATAAAATATGATTTATAGAGTCGTAGTTAGCACAATATTAACATTTTGAGGCTATTGTCAGGTTTTTATGTTGGAGAACTGAATCAAAAGAGATCCGGTTTAAGGATGATAATATTACTTTTGTATGACCTGACCTGACCCGACCCGATAGGATTTTCTCCGGTCCGATCAAGTTTTGTTCGCCCGACTGAGTTATCTGTCCCCATCTCATAACAGCATATGTACATATATTTAAATTAAAATCCGTAGACGGATCGGGTTGGGTTTGGGTATTAACATTTTTCTATCCCGACTCGGCACGTTAAAATAAAATAAATATAAAAAATTAAAAATTATATATAAACAATAATTATATAATATAATTATATATAATATTAATATAATTATATATATATATAATATTAATATAATTAATATTTAAAAAACAAATAAAAAAACTAAATGTAAGAAAGATGAATTAACCATAGACAGGCAGTAATATTTTTAGTTTCCAGACTTTCTATTCTCTTCCCGCAGATCAAGAGCACACTAGATTTTTTATGACGAAAAGTACCACCACTAGTAAAATTGATTCCGCTCTTTCTTTTGGCGAAAGTTACCAACCGACAACGTTTTTTCTTTGCGAGCTCGTTTTGAACAAACCTTTCTCTTGCGAAGTTGATTCGAGCTTTGTTTTGGTGTCTTTTTCTTTGTTTTAGTAAATTATTTTTTCTATTTCTTTGTTATATATTTTTGTTCTACCTTGATGAGTACCATATATATTTTGTTTTGTCTTAGATTTTTTAACCCATTGAAAATCCATAAGCGAATTTGTAGGTGCCATTTGCTCTCATAAATCTATAAATAAAAAATTGAACTTATGGATTTTAAATTCTAAAGGTGTTTATAAAATATGAATTTTAATTCAATTAATTGAATTTTAAGGTGAATATGCTGCTAGAAATGATGTTTATTTTTAACTTAAAGATCACCAAGTTCTAGTCAATATCGATACTGGTCGAAGTCAATTTACAGAAGCCTCTCCCGTTCGAAAAATCTCTTTAAATGTCATAACTAAAACCCAACCATCGATAGCAAAACTAGGATCGACAGTAAACCAAGAATTTTTGTTTTTGAGTTTGTTGACCGATTTAGTGGCTGCATTTCTGTTATCTGGTACCTACAAAACTAGAAAAACATCAGCAACCATAAAAACACATAAGTACCACTTCTTATATGTATTTTTAAATATATATCTTTCGTGTAGATAAAACATCTCTTCGAGAGTAACTAATATTGTGTCGAATAATTTATTTAACTCGAGATCCACCGTCTTTCAAAATAACATGATATGATTGCTAGTAATTATAAATCTTAAAATCATCTATGAAAATAAGATATTTTGACTAACCATGTTCTTATCTCTAGAAAGATGATTTCAGGTCATGCACATGCCAGACCAATAAGCAAACACTAATGGTACACATGAAAGATAGACCAATAAGCAAACACTAATGGTACACATGAAAGCAATATCATTTCCCATATAATTCGATTTGTAGAGTTCATGTTTATATATATTTAGATTTAGTTACTATTTTGTACAGCTGCCTAGTTGCGTACAATACCTTGCAACTTAATTGATTCTCATTTTGGATTTCTTCATGTCCAATATCTTTATGTTTTTGTGAGACATGGTTCGTACTCAGAGAGATAAAGATCCTATGTTTTTAGTTTTTTTATCTATTTGTGAAGACTTCCTGAAAATTACTTGTCTATTTGCTCTACTGTTTTTTGGTTTCAGTTGACTATATAGAAGCTTATTTTCTTCTATAAATAATAATAGCCAAAATATATTTTGATTATGATCATAATGCTTTAAGTTTTCATAATACATATCTTGAGAATATTCTAGCAATCCACATCTTTTTTCATATTGTTGTATGTATATTTGTCCTTGGTGAGACAACGAATATATATTTCTCCAAATGACGGTGGATATAATATAGTTATAATTTAGAAAAAATATAGTGAGAATAATAGTTGTAGCTCTAGATATTTAACTGCCTAAAGATCGTAATAAGTTCATAACTATTATGAGCTTACCAATGAAAAAAAGAGCTAGTGATGGAAGTATATGAAATGGAAAAATAGAGACGATAAAATGACTCACTTTGACTTACCTTTTTGTACAAATATTTTAATTTAGTGGTGTGTCTAAAGGTTATTATCTTCAATTTAAGATATATAAAGAGAAAAATTAATTAGATTTCACAAAAGAACAGTATGAAGTAAGCACGTAGTTAGTGTTATCAAAAATCTAAAAAAGTCACAAAAAATAGTATGAAGTTTATAAAACCTAACCAACAATTGAGTGGACTAATAAGGATTTATGCGATAAGAATAGCTAGGTATCTTGAATGTAAGTCATGTATAAGTTATACGAATTGATGAAGAAACATAGTATTTATCTCATATCGTAAGTGTGGTTTCATACCACCTATTTTATTGATAGAAAATATACATCTTCTAAGTGTCCGTTCCTATTAAGCTGAAATCTGGCTTTGTCTACTCCTTATGAATAGTAATACATAATAAACTTGTTAGTTGTTGAAATAAGCATAAAATAATATCAGCAAAGGCCACACATTTTAATAGTGAATAATAGGAAACTTTTGTCGGATACCTATAAATGGAGAAAACAAATATCCAAATTGTAGTTGGTGGATATCTTTTTCTATCAAAACCTAAACATATGCATATATAATTTTTATATGCATATATACTTCATATATGTATGTATAAGTTATATGTTCAGGTCATCGATATAGCATATCCGTTAAAACTGATTCAATAATCTGGTGTGTTCGCTTTGTAGTTAAGATTTATTGTACATTTTCGTAAATAAAATTTTAATTTTGTATTCATTAGCTTATCTTTTCTCACAATTTTTTTTTATTCATGTCTTGTACTTCACCATGGAATCTCAAGCTTCCCAAGTAAATAGAAGCATAACTTCCAATTCGTCATTTAATTTGGACGAGCACCACCCCAGATCTTTCGAGCCACTAGTGGAAGAAGATGCAAAACCTACACCGACAAATGATCCTTCAATTCCAGTTTATGATGGTGATGATCCTTTCCAATAAGTATCAAGTCTTTTATGATTGATAAATAACATTACAAAAATCAATTTATCTCTTATATCAAAATGTAAGTTAGACACAGTGGTTACTGATGTGGATAATTATCGCCTGAGGGTAGGCTTGTAATTTGGTTGGTGTTTTATAGTAGTATGTGGGTGTTATGTGTTTAGAGTAGAGAGTAGAGAGATAATTAAGCTGGCTGGTAGCAGTTAATTCTCATTACCCACACTTAATGCAGGTAGTTGGGTATTTATACCCTAATGGTTGGGCCCTTATGGGCTTTCGGGTCATGTTTAATGGACCCGGGTCATGTTCAAAGACCCATGAGCTCTAAGGAGGAGAGCAAGTAGCTTAGTCAAGAAGTGCTTAGGTTTTTTAGTACTTTTGTCATAGTTCGAACTGTCCTATGGCCTGAGTGTTCGAAGTGATCTGTCCGGTCCGGAGGCCTTGGACCGATCTGTCCTTCTCCGGGGAGCATGCAGAATTCAGACTCATCAGGAGCCCTTTTTTTAGGTGTTTGTGCAAATACTCTTGTCAAAGACCTGAAAAACAGTCCGACATCAGGGGTAGTTTTAATCCGGACAGGTCTGTCAATTTGGGCTATATGTTTATCCGGACAGATAAAGCTTCACGAATTCAAAACGGTTTTTGCCAGAGTTCGTGGGACACGTGTCACTCTCTGATTGGTTGCTTCAGCCGTTCTTTTACCTTGAATTTCAGACCCACCTTCTTCGAAAAGAAACCTCTTAATTAAAGGTGATGACATCAGCGCCGTCTTTAATCATTACCAATCTTTTCGAATTCTCCTAGGAATCAACTTCTTTTTCCAGATTTACTATAAATACAAACTCACTTTCTACTGTTTTACCATCTCCTTCAAATTTAATCTGCAAAATCTCTCAAAGCTTTCTCTCTCTAAAGCAAAAACTCAGTTCGATAGTTTATGTTTACGGCGAGGAACGCTCTTGTCAAAGGCGGGTGGCTCAACCTTTCTGAGTTAGAGAAGGCTCAAAAAGTCGAAAGAGAAATACGGATTGCAGCAGGGTTACCCACCTCGCTTGTTGATAGACCAATCACCTCTGCTACCGAGTCAGATCGAGGCTCTTCTTCTTCCAAAGGCACTAGGCCTAGAAAACTATTTCAAACCAACCTTTTCCCCATAATCTCTGGTTCCTCAGTTCAGGAATCGGAGCCAGATGTCGAGCCAGGAGTTACAGCCACTAGCCTCAAAAAACCCTCTCCCTTCATAGCAATGGGATCGGATACGGAACACTCTCCTGAGAAGCTAGTCGATAGGAGAAAAGGCCAGTTGGTTAAAGGCCAAGGGTCTAAAAACACTCCCTCTAAGTCGGGGGCAAAAGACAGCAGCACCGGGTCAGAGGTGCCTATTAGAGCCCCCAAGGACAGGTTGTCCGGACCGGAAGGCACAAATCCAAGTCTTCAACAAGAAACTTATGTTCCAAACACTCTACCGGAGAGCTGAAATCAAAGGGGCACTGAGGCCTATCAGTCCGGAGACAAGGCTGAGTCAAATTTGAACCCTCCCCCCACTACAGCTGCTGAAATCCCTTCAACAATTATGGAGGAAGTGATGGAGAACTCTGTTGAAGAGGCCCCATTTGAGTCTGAGCCCTCCGGTCAGACCAGTAAAGAGATAGTTGCCAAGAAGGACAAGGGCAAAGAGAAATTGTATTTGAGGCATCTGGATCTGCCGGAGAGCCTAAAAGGAAAAGTGGGGCCTTGTTTTCAGAAGGTCAGCGTTAATTTATCTCCTCGCCCTGCAGAAAATCAACTACGCGTTCATCCACACAGCTGAGCTGGGCCGGATGCGTAAAAAATGGGAAATACCGGAGAATGTGAAGATCAGGATCCCCATACACCCGGAGACTCCTATGGACTGCAAACTGAGCGAAGTGGTCATGTTCACTGAGCTATTCAACTGGGGACTCAGATTCCCTTTAGACTCAGAGATTGTCAGATACTTCCATCTGATAAAACTCTGTCCGAGCCAGCTGAGCCCCAACGCCTGGTATACCCTCGTGGCTTCGAGGCTCTCCGGGATCCCTCTACTAATAGAGGAGTTAGCTGCTGTGGCCAGCTTGTGCAGAAATCCCAACATCCCCTTCTACCATTTCAATATGGGGGATGACTTCAAGGCTGTTGATGATTTGCTGGAGGCAGAGAGGAATTGGAGGACCCAGTTCCTATTCGTCAGTAGTGCTTGGGAGAACGGTTAGAAGATCAAATCCGGAGTGAACCCAAGCCTCCTCAAAAGCAGGTGGAGGAGTGACCGTAAGTCTTCCACTTTATACTTTTGTTTATTTCTTTCTTTTCTAACGTAGTTCGAACTAATGGGTCTCACTTTTGCCTTGGCAGTACTGCCCAAGGATTTCAGTGACTATCAGAAAGCCGGGCAGGCTACTTACTCCAAGATCAACGCTTGGGCTGCTGAGAAATGGGGGAACCGATTCCATGCTGCTTTTACCAGTGGCAACTTGGCAAGGTCTCACTTGTGGAACACCACAGGTCGGAGAGACTTGACTTGGGAGGAGCTCACCACTCAGCCTCCTCCGGACGTTGTGCTTAAGAGGACCCATGAACCAGATGGGACACTCTTCCTGCGAGGCCGGGCCAAAGCCCCAAGCAAAATGAAAGGCAAAAAGAAGAAGGGCAAGAAGGTGGTGGGTGGTGCTAACCCTGCTGATGCAGAGAAGGATGCTCCAACAGACCCGGAGGGGCCAGCCTAGAGCCAAATTGATGTTGCTCTCCTGGAAGTGGTGGAGCAAGAGACTGAAAAATAAGAAGCGAACCTCTCAAAACCTCCAAGGGCCTCCAAGAGGAATCGTAAACAAGGAAGCGAAGGCACAGACCGGGATGCCAAGAAGAAGAAAACTTCTAAGGGAGACGAGCTTTCTCTCCGGGCTCCGGAGCCTTCTTTCCAAGCTGATCCTACTGACCCAACGCATGCCGAGGAGATTCTGGGTGACTTTCATACCAATGAGGTTGAGGGGGGGGGGAGATATTAACATCGATGGAGTAGACATCACCGGTCTTGGTGAGCTTGGTGAATACTTCCTCAACCTTCCCAGAGATGACTTTGCCGGGCCTTACCTTCCTCCAAGCACCTCCAACACGGTCACTTTTAATGGTAAGACCTTTAGCGTTTCTAGTGAAAGGGATCCCATAGCCCACTCTTTGTTAAGCAGCGTTCAGCCTGTACTTGTGTTGGAGAAACAAGTCCGAAACCAGGCTGATATCATTAAAGATCTCAAGTCTGACAAAGAGAGGCTGTCCGATGACCTTCGCACTGCCACTTCCAATTCTGACATTTTAAAGGAGGAAACCGAGGAGTTGAAGAGAAAGCAAGAGGCAAGTACCTCAAAAGTCTCCTCTTTAGAGGACACCATTAGAGATCTTCGGGAGAAGCTGTCCGGTCTGGGACAAGACCTTAACACCTCAAAGGGAGAATCCAAAGCCAAGGATCAAATCATCACCAACCTGAACAATGACAAAATCGCTCTTGAGAATATAGTGTCTAACGTTGCCGAGGAGAAAGCGACTTTGCTAAAGGAGCATGAGGCCAAGATTCAAGCCAAGATTGATGCTTATGCCAATAATGTGATCGACACTCAGGAGGAGATGTATGCCAAGGTGAAGTCTGATATGGTCCTACTCTTCCAAGAGAAGTTTCCAAAGAAGAACTTGGGGGATTTATGGCTTCATGTTGAGCCTGAAGACCTCCCGTATCATACGATGGCCGAAGGCGACAGGTATGGCTACTCTAGTGATTCCTCAGATGACGAAGAACACACCGGGGAGAAAATTAGCGAAGAGAAAGACGATCCTAAGGGAAATAAGGTAGATGAAGGTGAGCCATCTTCAAAGGCTCAACCTTAACTTATGATTTACTTTGTTTACTTTTTATTTAGACTAAAGTCCTTGGAAGGCCAAGGCATTCTTTTTTGTAATTGTGTCCGGTATCTGACCGGATAGGTTTTTTGTTCTACTCTGACCATTCAAAAGTCCTTGGAAGGCCAAGGCACTTTAAGTTATTTCAATGAATGTTTCTGTTTTGCACAAATCTCATCTTCTTTCATTGTTTGTTCCAATTTTGATGGCTAGAGTTTAAATAGCCTTTAATTATTTCATAGTGAGAGTGTTTAAGTTCTCCGGATAGAGTTTAAATAGCTCTTAGTTATTTCAATCCGGATAGTGTGACAAAGAACAAAATTTAAAACACTTGGAAAATTTTTAAGAAGGCATCAAATTTCATTCAAAAGCGCGGACACCTCATTAAAACCTCCCCGTGCCACCAGGGAGGAAAGAGTATGCCCCCAAATATTTACATGGATGTTTAAACAAGTAAATATTTACACAAATGCTATTCCAAGTACATCTGGAGATGCTCGATATTCCAAGGATGAGTCAAAACTCTTCCATCTTTGTCTTCCAACCAATATGTTCCAAGTTTAATTCTCTCAACAACCATATACGGACCCTCCCAAGTTGGGGCCAGCTTTCCGAACAGCTTTTCTTTAGTGTGTAAGAAGACTTTCCTTAATACCTTGTCGCCCGGTTGGAAATCTCTTCTTTTAACTTTGTAAGCAAACCTGCTTCTCATCAAGCCCTGATAGTGTGCAACTCTAAGGTGAGCTTTAACTCGTCTTTCTTCTATTAAATCAAGTTGATCTCTGATTGCCACCTTGTTAGCATGTTCGGAGAAGTTGTGAACACGAAATGATGGGAGAGTTGCTTCTATGGGAGTTACTGCATCCATCCCATAGACCAAAGCAAAGGGTGACTCTTGTGTTGCAGCCCCAGGTGTTGTCCGGTAGGCCCACAAGACCTCTTGTAGATAACTAGGCCACTTCCCAGCAACCCCTTCCAAATTCTTCTTTAAACTGGACAGTATAGTCCTATTAGCCACTTCAACTTGCCCATTTGCTTGTGGGTGGAAAGGTGAAGAAAAAAAATGTTGTATACCCCTTGAGGCACAGAAACTTTCCATTTCCCTATTGTTGAACTGTGGCCCATTGTCTGTTGTTATCTTTTGTGGGACACCAAATCTGCAACAGATGTTGGATAGAATGAATTTTATAACAGCTTTTGATGTTGTTCCTGCTAGAGGGGCTGCTTCAATCCACTTTGAAAAGTAGTCTATGGCCACAATTATAGTTTTGCGTCCTCCGGACGCCACAGGGAGAGGCCCTACTAAATCCAACCCCCATCGAGCAAAAGGAATAGGCTCAGAAATTGACTCTAAAGGAATGGCTGGGACATGAATTTCATTGTTGTACCTCTGGCATGGGTCACACCTTCTTACCAATTCCTTAGCATCTTTCATGATAGATGACCAATAGTAACCAGACAGTAAAACTCTTCTTGTTAAATCTCTGAACCCACAATGGGCTGATCCCTCACCATCATGCAATTCGGAGAGGACTACTTGAGACTCTTCATCCCCCAAACAGCGTAGGAGAGGTTTACTATAAGATTTTTTATACAACACTTCTCTCAATATGATGAAACCAAGAGCCTTGTGTTTCAATGTTCTGGCTAGTGACTTATCCGGAGGCACGACACCATCGGAGAGATATTGCAGGAGAGGAAACCTCCAGTCTTGAGGTCGTTTCACTTGCACTTCAAAAATTTCCTCTTCTTTACCCTTACTAAGTTGAATGGAGGGGTTTTCCAACACATGGATCCATGGATATACTCCGTATATGCTATGGTTGCTAATGAGTCTGCTAGCTCATTTTATGCTCGGGGAATGTGCTCATAAACAACACTTTTAAACTTGAGTGCTTCATTCTTAAGGAGGAGTATATATTTCACAAGCTTCTCCTTCTTAGCCTCAGATTGGCCTTGGGCATGGTGGATAAGAAGTTGGGAGTCACTTAGTAGCTTGACCCTCTTAGCCCCACAAATGTATGCTAACTTTAAACCAGCTATAGCTGCTTCGTATTCGGACTCATTATTAGATGCCCTGAAAGCAAAACAAATAGCCTGGTACATTTTGTCTCCATATGGGGAAGTTAAACACACTCCTGCACCACATCCCATAGTGCTAGATCCACCATCTGTTCGGACGACCCATACCTTTTTATCTTTTATGTCAGTAGTTTGCTCTGAATCCCTGTCGGAGTGAAATTCAACCAAAAAATCAGCCACAGTTTGGGCCTTGACTGCTGTTCGAGGAGCAAAATCTATGTCGAAGTCCCCCAACTCTACTGACCACTTAGTCATCCTGCTCGAAATGTCTGCCTTTTGGAGGACATTCTTCAGGGGAAAAGAAGTCCGGACGATGATGGGATGAGCCTGGAAATAAGGCCTCATCTTCCTAGCAGCTATCACCAGGGCTAATGCTAATTTTTCAAGTTTCAAATAACGCCTTTCTGCATCTATCAAGCTTTTGCTGATGTAGTACACAGGATGGGGATGACCATCGACCTCCCTTACCAACACAGCACCGATGGCACAACTTGAAACTGCCAAATATACGAAGAGTGTCTCCCCATCAACTGGCTTAAACAAAGTTTTGGGGGAGGACAGGTGCTTCTTGATCTCATTGAAAGCTTCATCACACTGTGGGGTCCAATCGAATCCCTTTGCACCCTTCAAGGTTTGAAAGAAAGTGGCACACCTGTCCGAAGACCTTGAGATAAATCTGTTTAAGGCAGCTAATCTCCCTGTTAACTGTTGTACTTCTTTAATGTTTCGAGGAGGTTCCATCTGAAATAGGGCATTAAGCTGGTCTGGGTCGGGTTGTATTCCATACTCACTTATAATATAGCCCAAAAACTTCCCGGACTGCACTCCGAACACACACTTTTCTGGGTTTAATTTCAAATTCACTTTTACCAAGTTGGCAAAAGTTTCTTGGAGATCGGACAAGTGCAACTGCTTATCCACACTTTTCACCATCATGTCATCAATGTACACTTCCATATTTCTTCCAATCTGATCAGCAAATGCCTTGTTGACTAATCTCTGATAAGTAGCCCCAGCATTTTTCAAACCAAAAGGCATTACCTTGTAGCAATGAAGACCTCTGTCAGTGACAAATGTGGTATGCTCTTGATCCTTCGGATCTACTTGAATCTGATTGTATCCGGAGAAGGCATCCATAAAGGAAAGTAGCTTGTTCCCAGAGGTAGAGTCTACTAACTGATCAATCCGGGGGACCGGATACAAATATTTTTGGCAAGCTCTATTGAGATCTGTGAAGTCAATGCACATGCGCCACTTGCCATTTTTCTTTTTTACCAGAACCGGATTGGCAGTCCACAAAGGATATTGAGACTCCTTGATGTGCCCCATCTTTGTGAGCCTGTCAACCTCTTGCACAATGACATCAGCCTTCTCCTTAGAAAAATCTCTTCTCTTTTGAACCACTGGTGCTATGTCTTTCCGGACGGATAGGTGATGTGATATCACTTCTGATGGAACCCCAGTAACATCAGCATTGCACCAAGCAAAAACGTGCTGATGGTTCTTCAAAAACTTTAACATTTCATTTTTCAAAACGGGTGGCATCTTAGACCCTATCTTGACACTTTTTTCTTCTTGCAGACAGTGTGTTTCTACCTGTTCGACCAGTATCAATACTCCAGGGGTCTCTCTGTGGTCATCAATTTCACCCTTACCCTCAGAAAGGCCCTCAAATTGCTATTGTTCGTTAATACGGACTGCCCCCAGCGTTCGAGGAGCCAGGGCGGTAGCATAACATTCTCTTGCAATCTTCTGGCTGCTCCGGACGACTCCAACCTGTCCCTGAACAACATATTTTAAGCATTGGTGGACTGTTGAAGCCACTGCATGCATCCTAGAGAGCCAAGATCTCCCTAGAATAGCATTATAGCAAGTGGGACAATCCACCACAATAAAGAGTATTCTAACCATTTTCTTGAAAGGGCCCTTGCCCAATAGAACTTCCTCTTCGAACTCACCGATCACATCTGCTGAGCTGCCCGTAAAGCCCACAATTGATCTGTCCGAACTCTGAATTACAGCTGGATTTTTCATTCTCTTGTATGCGGCTAGGAAAAGGATATTGGCTGAGCTTCCAGTATCCACCAAAATTCGTCTTATGTCGTTGCCCTCTATAGATGCTCCTATAACAACAGCATCCTCATGAGGGCCAGCAATGTCTCTTAAATCATCTTCATCAAAAACAATAAAGGGGAAAGAGTTTTGCGACTGATAGGAAGTCATGCCTCCTTCTAGCTGGGAGGCTAAAGTATGAACGTGCCTCTTCCTTGATGAAGCAGTAGGAGCTGTCATAGTATCCCCTCCGAAAATTGTAAGTGACTCAAAAAACTTAATGAGTCCGGAGACCGACCTAGAACATTCCTCAATAGTACCCACTCTGTTTTGAGTTGGATCAGGATCCAAGTACTCAGATTCCACATCAAACCTTTCAATTATAACCATAGCTCCCTCCGGAACAGCATTACTTGTACCAACCCGGTGAGCGTTGTCAGGCCTGTTACCTCCTCTTCTTTTGACGTAAGCCCCCAGTTTTCCCCTCTCAATCAAGTTCTGAACTTCTTGTTTCAATGCCATGCAGTCATCAGTGGTATGACCAATATCATTGTGATATTGGCAAAAAGAGTTATTGCGATGCTCTCTGGGAGACTGCAATGTGGCTGGTCTCCGATAATGCACTTCTTCCTTTGTTTTATCAAAAATGGTGGCCACACTTTCTTTCGATTCTGCGAACCACTCCAGTTGGACCCATGGCCCTCTCTTGTTTCTGGATTGCTGACTTTGAGCAGGAGTAGCTGGCTGAGACTGAGATTTTTCCCTACCATGCCCCTGTCCAGTCTCTCTTGCTTTGTTCCCGGACTGATTTTGATTGGGATTTGGTGCCACCAGGGTAGACCTCACCTGCCTGTGCACTCTGGTTTTCTTTGTTTCATCAACGTTTATTTGTTTTCCAACTTGATTGAGCAACCCTCCCCATGTCATGGCCTTCTTTCTGGTCACTGAGTCAGCTAGATTGCCTGGGTTCAAACCTTGTCTTAGGGATGTTATTGCTACCTGTTCGAAGCAATCAGCCAACCCATTCTTGGTGTTCACAAAACGGCTTATATATTCTTTCAAGGACTCATTTGGCTCCTGGGCACAATGGATTATTGTGTCTCCATTGCCCTTTAACTCTTTACTCCCTACAAACTACCTTCGAAAGGCTACCCAAAAAGTATCGAAATCTTTAATACAACCCTGAGGCAGGCTGTTGTACCACTTTTAAGCACTCCCCGTAAATGATTGGGAGAATGCCCTACAAAGTAGTTTATCATCGTCGTCAAAGTTCATCATGAAGTTTTTAAATTGTTCCAAATGGTTGTCCGGATCAGTACTGCCATCATACTTTTCTATTTTGGTACTGTCAAACCTCTTAGGGAGGTTTCCGGACAGAATTTTAGAAGACAATGGAGATTGCCTCCAGTTTCTTCCACGACTGAACACAGTACCCTCATTGGGAGTTGCAAAGATACCTGGTTCATCGTGAAAAGCGAATGGATCCATCAGCATCCGGTCCACATGCCTCCGGCTATGAGATGATCCTTTACCAATATGCATCTTCATCTTTCCTTGTCTATCCCTTTTTCTTGAATATTTTTTAATTTGCTTTTGCTTCTTTCTAGTTCGACCCTCGTCGCTGCTAGAGGATAAGGATTTTTCAAATCCCTCACTGTCCGAAGATCTATCAGAAGATTCTGAGCTTGAGTCAGAACTCTCCACTGGCTTAGACCGGTGAGACTTTTTGGAGCTGGCATGAGTCTTTTTGGTGCTCACATGAGTCTTTGAAGACTCATGCTCTCTGGGGTTATCGGTGTGATGGGCAATTGGCACTTTAGACTTTTCTTTCATGCCCATCTTAGCTTTTTCAGCCCTCAGAGCTTCTATTTCACCCTTTAGCCTATCACGCTCTTCGATAGTGTACTCATCGTTCTCTCCCACCACTTCGAGCAGAGCTGGTGGTACTTCTGGATTGTCCGGATTCATTCGGACAGATTTTCTTAGCTGGTTTTGAATGTTTGATTCAGGCACCTTCTGCTCCCACTGTGGTCGCCAATTTGATGTGGATAGTTATCGCCTGAGGGTAGGCTTGTAAATTGGTTGGTGTTTTATAGTAGTATGTGGGTGTTATGTGTTTAGAGTAGAGAGTAGAGAGATAATTAAGCTGGCTGGTAGCAGTTAATTCTCATTACCCACACTTAATGCAGGTGGTTGGGTATTTATACCCTAATGTTTGGGCCCTTATGGGCTTTCGGGTCATGTTTAATGGACCCGGGTCATGTGTCAAATACCCATGAGCTCTAAGGAGGAGAGCAAGTAGCTTAGTCAAGAATTGTTTAGGTTTTTTAGTACTTTTGTCATAGTTCGAACTGTCCTATGGCCTGAGTGTTCGAAGTGATCTGTCCGGTCCGGAGGCCTTGGACCGATTTGTCCTTGTCCGGGGAGCATGCAGAATTCGGACTCATCAGTTACAATGTTAGGGTTTTTTATCCCCACGTTAAAAATGAAACTTATGAGTAAGAAATATAAGAGTAGATAGTTTATGAATGTTACTAATACATATATTGTTGCCAAAGGTTTTCTCAAGATTTCTACTTTGCTACATCTTGTATTTTTAATATGTACTTTTTCTTAATATGTCTTGCAGGGACAAATAAATACGACTGAAGTCAAATATCCGTTAAACAGTTTAAATGCTATTATGTTAACATAAGTGTTTTTATAGACTTTAAATACTATTGCGTAAATGCTACTGTTTTAACATGCTATTGTTTAAATGATATTATATTACATATTAAATTCTACATTTTAAATGCTATTGATTTTAGAGATTAAATGCTACTGTTTTAGATTTTTTGGATATAATTTAAATGCTATATGTTTCTAAAGATTAAATGCTATTGTTTTAACATGTATTTTTTGGATATGTTTTAAATGTTATAGTTTAAATGGTACTGTTTTCACACATTTTCATATGTTCCTTCTCCGCATACAAACGAAGTACTTGCGAATGTATATTCAGAGTATTGTTTATAGTGGAACATTGATGGGAAGATAGCTATGTTGATGGTTGATAATTGTATTACAAATGATGTTATAATAATATTTGTTTTGACTAAAATTCAACCTAATAAACTTATGTTATCTGAAAATATATTCCATATGTTTTGTGTAGCCCATATATTAAATTTGATTGTACAAGAGGGCATGTTTGTCATCAAATAAGACAATAAATACATTTTGGATAGTGTACTATGTTGGACAACATCAACCAAAATGAGACAAACATTTGAAAAAACGGCACACCAATTGTAGATTAAATGTACAAAAGAGTTGACTCTTGATTGTAAAACAAGTTGGAATTATACTTTTGTATGCTAGCTATAACTTTGAAATATAATTATACTTTTTTCAGATTTAAAAAAAAAAATTATATACAAAAATGGCAGAAGCTCAGAATATGTGTGAAAAATTGGAGTTGTTTCACAATATTACCGAGCCGTTTTCAGGTACTTTATATCCAACTGCTAGTATTTATTTCAATACGGTAAGTGAGATTCGAATAGCATTAGGATAATGGTACATAAATACAAGTTCTTCAATGATTAAACCAATAATGCACTGTATGTTTGAAAAAATCAGCAATTATTGAAAAATAATTGATTGAATAATAGGTGTTGTTGTTGTCTTGGATCCTAGATATAAGGTGGTCCGTGTGTTGTTCTATTTCAATTCGATTTATGGTTCCAATGCAAATCAATAGAATAAAAGAGTCGGAGATATGTGTTATGATTTGGTTAAAGAATATGGCAACGATAGTATTGACCATAAATCTAGTGCTTTGAATACGTTGCCGGTCATTCAAACTTCGATGAAAAAATATTTTTCTAAATTTGATAAGTTTGTTAGTAGTTGGAAAAATTGTTGGAAGCGTGAAGTTAGAATTAGACTTTTATTTAGAGGATGATGAATTTGGTGTTTTATATTGATGGAAAATAAATAGTCTAAAATATCATACTTTACAAAAAATAGCAAGAGATGTTCTAGCCATTTCGGTGTCAACGGTTGCTTCGAGATCTGCTTTTAGCACTAGCGATCGATTACTAAGTCCACATCGAAGCAAACTTGCTTCTAAAATCGTGGAAGAACTAATGTGTACCTGCAATTTTATTTTTATTGTTTTTTTAACTTTACCAATATTATCATAATTTTATGTTAGTAGTTAGCTTCGTCACCAAAAGCTATGACGCATTTGGAAGCCACATTTTAAAGTTTTCTGGACGATTTTGACGATGTAAATTAAGATGAAAACATTGTTATAAGTGGTGAAGACGATGATATCATTGGAAACTAAAAAAAGATTTCAATAATTTTTGGTTTTATTTTGATGTTTCATTTCACTAAATGTAAGATATTTTGGATTGATTGTTTTGTTAAAGACCGTTTTATGTTTATTTTGCTACATTTTTTGTTTTAAAAATTAATATATTTTATATTATTTTAAAAAAGTTAAAATTATTAAAAATAGGTTGGATTAGGTCTGAACATGTCGTACATTCCACGAAAATGAACACGAACGGATCTATATGGACCAGACAGTCCGCATACATGAACAGATTGGGCCGATAAAATCTAAAATCGGGGTTGGACCAGATTGGACCAGATTCAGATTGACATTATAAAAAAACGGACTCAAACAGACCAAACTGAACCCGAACCGAAGACGACCCATTACCATCACTAATCTAATTAATCAGCTCCAAAAAAGTTTTAAAAGTTTCAAAAATTAATAAATAAGAATTTTATAATTATAAAAAAAATAACATCTTCAAGTAATTTTGACCGTTTTATACAATTCATAATATTTTATTATCTTTGTTTTTTAAGAGAGAATTACCATTTAAGACCCATCTAACAAACCCATTACGCATAAAGACAAAATAATATTAAGAGACTTTATACCTAAAATACCCTTTTATATAAAATCCAACAAATAATTGTACCCATTCTCTTTGTTTTATTTTTTATACACATTTCAGGATAAATAATCCAAAAATACTATTGGTTTTGTTTTTTAAGACGAACAAAACTAGTACCACTCATGATATGTTTTGATTTTTAAAAAACAATTGCACACGTTTCTCATTATATGGTTTTGCATCTATCATTGTGGGCTAGTTTCGCATCTAGCATCTATTATAGTAGGCCTTCGCATCTAACAGTACAAAGAAGGTTTCGCATCTAGTAAAAGAAAGAAGGTTTCACATATAGCAAAACACATAAGGTTTCTCATCAAGCAAAACAAAGAAGGTTTCTCATCTAGCAAAATAAAGAAGGTTTCACATCTAGCAAAACAAAGAGGGTTTCGCATATAGCAAAACAAAGAATGTTTCTCATCTAGCAAAACAAAGAAATCTCATCTAGCAAAACAAAGAAGGTTTCTTATCTAGCAAAACACAGAAGGTTTCTTATCGGGTAAAAAACACCAGTCGTCCTTCACGTTTTCCATTTGTAACAAGTTAGTCCATTACCTTTGATGTCGTAATAAAAGGGTCCCTATCGTTTTAGAAACCAGAATAAAACCATCATTTTTTAGGCCAGCCCAACATTTGTTCCCATAATACCCTTTTACCAGCCACATCAGCGATCCACGTGGGACGCTAATGTGGCAACAGTAAAAACAAGTTTTACTTTTACCCTATTTCCAAACCTTAAACCCGGCCCATTAAGTATTATAACCTGGTTAGCCCAAGAGACATCTCTTATCCAGCCCATTTTCTAACCCTGGATCCAACCCTGACCCAATAACCCAGCCCAACCCTAACTTTTAACCCGAAATATAATCACCCCTTTCACTCCATAATCCTTTTCACCAAAACCCGACCCAATTACATCCTCTTCCTAACAAAAGCTTTGAATCTCTTCAAATCGATTTTATAGCGACAACCAAACAACCATAAAGACGTCGAATCTCTTCAAATCTATAAACTACTCTTCATCGTAGCTACTATTTTTTTCTTGATTCCAGCCGTTCTCTTCAAAACCAACAAAACAATTGTGAAACCCTAAAAAGGGTTGGGTTGCCAATTTCAAAAGAAACCGTTCCTAGACGTCAATAAAAGGACTCTGATTTACCTACAAAGAAGATATCTTTCATCGTAATCACTAAACCCTAATTCTCAGAATCCACTGAAATCAACCGCCATGGATAAGTCTTCGTTCAAGCTTGTGCATCCTCTTGGTTCGAATCTTTCTCTATCATTTTCTTTTTACCTATATCTTAAATTGAATTCTTAGTATCGATTTTGGTAATGATCATGTAAAATACTCAAGAAATGGTGGATATGGATTGAAGATTGCTTCCACGTTTCTCAGTTCTTCAAAGTTCCCCAATTCAACAATAGTATGCAAGAGAATCAACTCTACACCAAAATCTCCCTCTATTTGAATTTTCTAACATCGATTGAGGAATCTGATTTCACCAAACTCTTTACCGGCAAAAAACCAAACGAAATCCTACTCTGATTGGATCCAAATCAGATCTGGAATCTTTTATGAAAGCGAAACAGTATTATAACCGATCCAGGCGAGTTTGGAAACAGAGTTTTCTACTGCACGACGATTCCGGTACGGGGAAATCGAGTTTCGTCGCCGCTATGGTTAATTGTCCAGGGAACGATATCTACGACGTTTATCTATCGAAAATCTCAGACGACTTTGATCTTAAACTGTTACCATTACAAACGATGAGTAAACCAGTAATCGTAATCGAGCTTTTACTTTACTTGATGTTTGATTTCGGGGTTATCGATTTGAGTGTTAAAATGGTAAGATTAAATCAGTAATAAATTCAGTTTCAATTGAACAAGGGTTTTGATTGAAGAAGGCTAGGTTAGGTTGATGGACTGGATTAAAATAAGGCAAACCGGGTTGTTTTGGTTAATTGGATTGGGTTTTGGTTTCAAATTAGGGTTAAAGGGGTTGGGTGAAAGTAAATGATGTTTTAACTTTTTTTACTGCTGCCACATCAGCGTCCCACGTGGATCGCTGATGTGGTTGCTCAAAGGGTATTATGGGAACAAATGTTGGGCTGTCTCGAAAAGGATGGTTTTATTCTGGTTTCTAAAACGATAGGGACCCCTTTATTACAGCCTCAAAGGTAAGGGACCGACTTGTTACAAGTGGCAAACGTGAATGACGACGGGTGTTTTTTACCCGTTTCTTATCTAACAAAACAAAGAAGATTTCTCATCTAGCCAAACAAAGAAGGTTTCTCATCTAGTAGAACAAAGAAGGTTTCTCATCTAGCAAACACAAAGAAATTTTATCATCTAGCAAAACAAATAAGGTTTCTCATCTAGCAAAACAAAGAAGGTTTCGCATCTAGCAAAACAAATAAGGTTTCTCATCTAGTAAAACAAAAGGTTTCGCATCTAGTAAAAAAAATCGAAAATACTATTGGTTTTGTTTTTTTAAGACGAAAAAAACTAATATCACTCATTATATATATTTTTTTTAAATAATATTTTTTTAAAGACAAACCAACCACTTTACACTTTTTCTTTCTTCAAAAGACTAACACTAGTAACATCTTAAGTAACTAAACAATGATGCGATAATGTGAAGAACATTACGGCCGTGTTTGTCTCGGCCTTGAATTTTGAAAACCTTCGATTCCTCTAGAAGTTTTTCTCGCTTAAAACAATTCAAAATTATTACTTTTAAGAGAGAGCAACAACGTGATTTTTAATATACGAAGAATTGGAGTCTAATCCATTTTCTATTGAAGTTAGTATACTTCAGAAGCAGAATCCGGAGAAGAAAAATTATGATAGAATAGAATAAGAATTGTTTTTTTAGAAAATGGTGAAATAAAAACATAAAGGGTTAAGTAAGCGTATTTATGATATTATTAGATCTTAGATGATAAATAATTGTGTGAAATAGATCTTTCTCATATGAACATATGGATCTTAAATGAATAATAGTATTGCTTTTGGATGTTAAATGTTATGGATCTTAAATTAATAACAGTATTGCTTTGGGGTGTTAAATATTAATTAACCCTTTTCTAATATATCCGAAAAGATTTATGTAACTCACCACTAAAAAAACATAACTGATTCTTTATGTTTGTCAATTATATCTAGTCAATTTTGTTTACTTTTGTATAAATAGATCTCCTAGGTTTTATAACAAAAAAACATTTTTTTTTAAATGTAAAAAATCTATTTATTACCCATTAAAAATATAAAAAACTTATTTATTACCAACATTAAAAAACCCTGTCAATGTTTTTTTAGCCTTGACGAGAGTCTCTCACTTTTGCCAGTGTTTGTACCAAATGTTTGTAAAAGTGATGACGTGAATTTTTAGAAGATATGAACTTCTTCAAATTGCGTTCCACCCGTCGTGACAGGACCATGTCCACACACTTGAAAGACTTTTGGTTCTCCAAATCAAATGAGCAGTTGTGTACTTACTTGAACTACACAACACAACACAACGCTTCTCTTCCTCTCTAGTCTCTACCACCACACAGTACACAGTACACAGTACACAGACAGAAAGGAAAGGAAAGGAACAAAGGAAGCTCATTTCTTATGGCGTCTTCTATCTCATCCAGTTTGGTGCTTCACGTTTCTTCCCATTTTAACACACGTACAATTCCGACTAGAACACCTGTATACCCTCGTCGTAATTCAAACAGAACCTTTGCTCCAATATCAGCGCTCGATCAGGCCCCTGTTCTTGACCCTCCTGCTCCTCCTCCTCCTCGAGACACGTCATATTCTTCTATGAAGGTCAACCTACTGGTGGGTCTCTCCCGATTTTCACTCATTTCCGATTTTTAAGTTTTAATCTCTTTGCATATCTCAAACAGCTTCAGTGCTACTTGCTTCGCAAATATTTACTCATCGTTTCGAACTAGTTTTTGCTCGAACCTCGCTCTATTTGGTTGATTATGCTCAATCATTCATCATATTATGCTCTCAGATGATCTATTCCAAGTTCACTTCTTGTATTTAACTGGTTTCTTATTCTTGAATTTTCAGTATGTGATTCATTTTTCAAAGTTTAGTTTAAAAAAATATCAAACTATATTTATCATTTGGTTCCCAGTGCAAATGGTAGATTGGGTGTTTTAAAAAAATCCGCTACGAGATAGTATTTCTGATTGCTTTTGCCTAACCGTGAACACCTTTAGGTTCATGCCTGAATATTAATATAAATCACGATTCAAGCCATCAAGTTGAAACCCAAGGGTCAGTCTCCTTCCAATATTCTTGTAGTGTTTTACTGACCGCAGCATTGAAATTAAAGCTCTTAAGACATATAGCATAGAAGACATTCTTATATTTTGGAAAATTAAAGACATGTGTAAAAGAAACATAAACTAGTTATCGTGCTTGGATATTAATATTCTCAGTGTTCTGAAAGGATTGAGTTGAAAAAATGCAGGCTGCTCTTTCAGGACTAAATAGAGGTCTTGTTGCGAGCGTGGATGATCTTAGAAAGGTAGAGTCAGCTGCCAAAGAACTTGAAACAGCTGGTGGAGCCGTAGACCTCGTGACTGACGTCGACAAACTACAAGGAAGATGGAAGCTGATATATAGCAGTGCATTCTCTTCTCGTACTTTAGGTGGGAGCCGCCCTGGACCTCCAACTGGAAGATTACTTCCCATCACCCTTGGCCAGGTATAACCAAACATCATATCATATCACTTGTTTCAGTACACAGTCAGCTTTTATAGCTACACTTTTTGGATGGCTGAAATAGTATTCACCTCAGACTTGGACCTAATAACACTTACTTGCACTCTGCTGTACAGTGACAACGCGCTTAGGAAATTTCATATTTAAGTGTGAAGAATCTGACTTCAGAATATCCAATATTTCTCTAACAAGTTCGGGCTACATTTAAATTGGGAAAATATGAATAGGTAGGTAGAGTTATTCGTTGATCAATTTCGTCAACTATTTTCGGATGTTTCAACATCAAATCACTTGATTCACCGATTTACAGTATTCGCCCAATTAGATTCCTGTAGGAAATATCATATTTTACATTCAAAGCATCTGAACTCGTCTATATTATTTAGCGTTCAAAGGAAAGGAAAAAAGAGAGCTGAGAGTGCTGAGAGTGCTGAGAGTGCTGAGAGTGCTGAGAGTGCTGAGCTTTTACCCTTTTAGTATTGGTTACCTATTAGAGCCCGGTTTAAAGTGAAAACTGAGGATTATACCTCATAGGGCCTTTTTGCTGTCTATATTCTTTTTTGCTTTTAGGATTATATGAAAATAAAGCTTCTTGAGCTTAATAAAAGCTGTTTTTATAAGTACTTTTGGCTTCAAATAAGGGAACAAAAAGTCTGAAAGGTATGCTAATATTTGTTTTAGCATTTTCGTCTTTCTTAGTCTTCACTATACTGCTTGGCTCTCTTACAATGAAATTTTCTTCAGCTACACATATTTTGGATATGTATTTCTGTTTTGACTTTTTTAAGATAAAAACTAGCCAAGCTTTGGATTTTCTTTTACAAGCTTGTGTAAAAATCCCTTCCTCGATTCATTTGCATGTTTAGAGTTGTGTTTGTGTACAACCTTGAACCTTAAGTGTGAAAGAAAGAGTTTTTTGCCACGGTTACTATTTGGGTTATGCAGAGCGCACGCTAGTGGAGTGCAACAGCGTGCCATTGTGGGTAGCCCAAACAGTTACAGGTGGCTTATGTACATAAAGAGGTGTGTTGAAAAGCATAAATTTTTAGATGGGCATTTTTGTTTAGACTTAGCCTAACTAATTCTCGTGATAATTTGTCACATAAGTACATAATGCTATGGTTATTTTCAGGTGTCTCAAAGGATTGATGTACTTAGCAAAGATTTTGACAATATAGTCGAACTTGAACTGGGTGCCCCATGGCCATTTCCACCGGTCGAAGTGACTGCCACATTAGCGCACAAATTCGAGCTCATAGGTAGACAATGGTGACGCATATTCTTCACATTGCTTCTATTTACAAACTAACATATATTTTTACTCTTTGCTTGTAATGATGAGAACAGGAACCACAAACATTAAAATAACATTTGAGAAAACAACAGTAAAGACAACCGGAAACTTATCACAATTTCCTTCTTTCGAGATACCTCGAATTCCAGATGGGTTTAGGCCAAGTTCAAACACAGGAAGTGGTGTGTTCGAAGTAACCTACCTCGATGGTGATATGCGTGTGACCAGAGGAGATAGAGGTGAACTTAGAGTTTTCGTGAGCTGTTGAATTCTGTTGTAGTAAGTCTTGGATGTATCTATAGCATGCTTATTGCAATTTATTTTCACTTTGTATCTGTATAAAAAAAATGAAAGAAACAATTTGGTGTACACATATACAAGACAAAACCGTGGAATGGTGAACGGCTTAATCTCCTCGTTTTGGTGTCAGTGCTAGTTCAAACAGAATACTGCTTCTCGTAGATATGACATTTTGTATAATTGGTGTAGGGCTGTGAGGTTTACGATTTACAGAATTCCAAGTATCAGTTTCTGCTTTTGAACTTTGATTTTTAAAGAAGATGTACTTTTTTACCCGGAAACAGGCTGCATATATTTGCTGTTCAGTTGGACAAATATTGTTGGGGGCATTAACGGGTTAAATACGATATTTTAGTAAGCATTATCTAAGCGGGGACAACTATAAAGATCAGTTCCTATAGGCTTGTCTACATGAGTTTTGAATTTAAGGTAGGTCTGTTAGATATTCTAAATATCATTCTCATGTAATATTAAGAACCGGTCATGAGTTTAGAAATATAGGTGGTCCAATTATAAGATACTCTGTTATACTCCATACTTAATTAGAAATATACGTGGTCCAATTATAAGATATTCTGTTATACTTAATTATTGAGATTGCGGAACAAAAACCTTGACAAGTTTATTGGTATGATTTTTTAGTGGTCCAATTATAAGTTACTCTGTTATACTAAATTATTGAGATTGTGGAACAAAAATCTTGACAAGTTTATTGGTATGATTTTTAGTAGATTTAATCCATTTTACAGCTTGGGGAAGATGGTGTTTGGTTATGGTAGGGTTTATGGTAAGGGAAGTCCCATTATTGCTGGGACCATAGCCATGTTGGATGGTCTTCAGTTCTGTTTGGAAAATGGTATCAACATGCTGAACATTGAGACAGATTCTGGGATTCTAGCTCAAATGTTCTCTCAAATGCTCCTCGCAGGAAGATCTCCTTGGTATCTCAAAGCAATTATATCCTGCTGCTTCAAATTGATCTCTTCCAACATGATAGTAATTCACATCTTTAGAGAGCAGAATGATGCAGCTGACTATTTAGTAACGATTACTCTCGAATCTAACAAGACATGAAGGGAATTGTGTCCCTGATAGACTGAGAGCAATCGTTTTTCTGGAAGAAATTGGGCTATGATATTTGAGAAATAGCTCGAATAACTGAAAGGAAAGGGTTGCATGAAAGTTTTGAAGACGTACTTGGATTCAGCATCAATGGAAGCTCTCGTTCTTTCTTCTATATCTGAAATGATTTCAACCGGTGGTTTTTCAGACTTTTCTGTAGAAACGTTGGTTAGCTTGTTGATGGATTTTGTGGCTTGAAGAATTGAATGATGGGATATCGGAAGATTTACAACAGTGAAGCTCGATTTGGGTCTAGAGGAGGAAGTGAAGAGTATAGGGTTTTGTTCGATTCGGGGATTTTTTGTTTGTTTGATCAAATTGTATTTCAGAGTGTGTATTATGTTAATGGTTTCTAATAAAAGGTCAAAGTTTAAGGAAAAAAAAGTATAATCCATTTTTATATTTAAGGTCAAGGGGGTCTTTATTGAAAAGTTTTGGTTAAACCATACTCACAAATGTTATAACATGTTTCAGAAAAATATTATTCTTTTTTAACATTTTGGGTTACTGTGAATTTTTGGTATACCTAGTCTAAAATTAAAAAACATAAAAATTTGTCCCACAAACCTCCTAATTATATACAAAACCTAATCAATTTTTCACTAGAAGATCAAAACCTTTTAAAAATAACAAAATCTCCAAAATACTTCCAAAAATTTGTACAAATTTTCAAACCGTTTGAAAAATATTTTAGATGGAAAGCCAAAAGAAGAACCTTTATGAAGAGCCTGAAACTCCAAATACGGTAGTCTTTCCAAGTTTTCATTTTCGTAATTCTTCCCGATTTCTAAGGAACTGAAACCGTCCAGCCTCCCCAGTTGAGAAGCTCCACCCTGACTGAACTAAGATTTAATTCTTCCCCCCCCCCCCCCCCCCCCCCGTCGGTTTAGGCATACCTAACCCATTAGTATTGTCCAGTCCAACAGGTTGGGATATTATACTTGTCGGTCCTTAGAACCTTCCCGCCAGTGGTATGAATGAACCAAATTAGGAAATTTAAGTTTTCTTTTTAGAAGTCGTACCCGACGGGAGAAAATTTTCCAACCGTTGGGGTATAATTTTTCATCTACGGGTGGGAAGCTCCCCCGACGAGTTGATTATTCTTTCTGTCGGTGTGAAGGGCGTTATAAGTTGGGGTGGTAATAAGTAAAATTCTTATATGCTTTGTATGATTGTATTTTGGCTATGCAGGAGGAGGAGCTTATTGATTATTGCATGATAATAGAGGAGTTTTGCTTCGTCGATTATAGTCATTTTTTGAACACATAATCTCGCTACAACATAATAAGAATTGATCGATTGGGTTAAGCAAACCGCAATAGACAATGGGTTTGTAATTATATTACTCCTTTGCGACGATGAAAAAAGTAGAAGAATTCCTAGAATCATTTTTGTGTGCGAGAGATCCGGAAAGTACACAAAGTTGGTAGAACTGAAGGGTCTTAAGAGAAAATCTATCGGGACCAAAAAAATTGGATGCCCTTTCACCCTTAAAGAAAATAAGGTAAATGATGATTTATGGTCCTTAGAGGCCGCATGCAAGATTCACAATGACGAGACTACAAAATTCAGTGCAGGTTATTCATACTAGGGAAAATTTTCCAAAGAAGATTTGGATGTTGTAGTTAGTTCTACGGAAATAGGATCTCGTCCTCGTGATATTCTTGGCGAAGTGAAAAAAATGAACCCTAAGAATTCTTCGTGAACAATGCTCAACCAGAACAACGGAAGATCGAGAAAGGCGGTCGGTCGCAATTCTAATAGTTGTTAGGTGAATTAAAAATGTTACACTATTACGAATGGCATAGATCGTACGAAGACAGAAGCGGTATCATAGGTGAACTTTTCTTCGTACATCCAGTTAGTTTGGATTTGTTACGGATGTTTCCGAATGTGGTAATAATGAAGCACGCTTTTGGTAAAATTCATGGCCTCTTCCAGACTGTTGTTGAGAGGTCGAATACGATTTATTGTATTAATCATATCCACAACAGAGTGGTCATCGGGGGTATATGAAGTGTTGTGAAACCAATCTTACTTCGCAATATAAGTTGCGTACTCAAACGTCGATGTCCTACGACTTCCCAACTACAGGTGTGTATACCTATCGATCACATACAAGTGGTCCTTCCAGTTTTCCCAATGTCGAGCGTCAACAACATACCGCGTAAATCGTCTATGGTGAGATCAGATCGAGCTGCAATGGGATCCAACGACTTCCCTTGGATCCAACCAAACTTTGGCATCACTCGATACGGAAAGTATACCTCAATCACATAGATAATACAAATAGGGTTGCGATACAACCCAATATCCTACACCGAAAATACCTCTCTAATATCAAGGTAAGGCTGGAAAATCACATGCAAACAAACAAACACGTAACCTTGTAACAAATAAACACATAAATTTATCGGTGAGGTAAAAATTAACAGTAGCTATATAGAATACTTACATCGTTTTCTTCTGGACAGGCATGTCGCACTAATAAGTCTTCCCCTGAATATTTGACCCAATAAGTTTTTTGGAAAACCACGACAACATCTTCGCATGAGTTGGGCTATAAGCATTGTTCACAAAAACCCGGAAACATGGGAAATAGTCGTAGACCCATCAGTCCAACAACGCGAAGAAACCAACTAGACACTTCAACAATATCTTTGAAATGCCTTCCAAACTCTTATACAGCCACGCCAAATCATATGGACCTCACACAAATTCATCAAGCCTATCCAAGTGCTCCAAATGGACAAGAAAATCATATATGTTTTTCTGGCTTGTGTTCATTAATATGGTACAACCAAGGAAGAAAAGGATATACGCATGAGCGACATATGTATTCATCTCAACAGTACGCGCATGATTGGCATCCGAATACTCGTTTCCTGCAAATTGTTACCTGGGCCATCGAAGATCAAAACCGCTCTCATCGTGCTGCTTCATCTTTTCTTGAATCACCCCAGGTGTAACTCCCACCAACTCACTATATCAAATAGATCACTAATCTAATCGGGTGGTCCTCAACGACTCAATTATTCTCCCTTTCACCGGAAGGCCAATAATGACATACACGTCGTCCAACGTGATATTCATCTTGCCGAAGGAGAACTGGAAGGTGTGCGTCTTCTATTTCTACCCTTCGATATAGACCTCATCCAACTGCGAGTTCGAATTGTATTTCAGCAAGTGGCGCATAAACGGCCAAAATAGAGTACCTTTGACAATAACCTTCACAACTTATTTCTTCTTCGGGTCCCATTGACCGAGTATACTGTATTTGGTTTGGACCGTAATGCCAAGATGAGACTGAAACAATAAAAAACATATGAAGATATAAAAAATTATAGTAGTTAAAGAAACAAAACAATTATTTGAGACATACATTATATTACTTACATTGCCCATGAAAGTGTTGAAAGCCTCGTGGGGCATGTATTCGGGAAAAAGAATCACACGACTTTGTGAAAAGAACAAGTCAATTAGGCTCTCTGGATCGGTCAGACGTACTTGGCTCAACAGGTAGCTTTTGTAGATCCTCTTCTTCCTCCTCGTCACCCGACATGTTCCTTAGAGCACACGCAGCGCGTCGAGGTGATGCCGCCGCCATAGCAAGCTCTCTAATGCTACCGAATGTTGTTCGTCGTACTGAGCAATCTGAATACTCCAAACACTCTCCCAGCTCTCCCTTTCTAGCTTCCACTACACAGGAGCCACTCCCGCTACCGATGTGCAGGGGAACCTTCTTCGAAATTGGTTTGGTCTCTTCACGTTCACGCCGTCCCTTGATAGATTTTTCATTTTGTCGATCTGGATACTTGTTCCATGAGAAAACAATAAAACTATAATTAGTTTCCAAGTTATAAGAAATTTAATGTCTAAATGTACAGGTCTCCACCAGGTGAATCTGGCCAGCCCTGGCGGGGAACGTTTTAAACCTGCAAAATAATATTTTTATCCCTCGCTAGGGCTGCCTAGATTCACCCGACGGAGATAAGAACACCTAAAAAACGACATTCCCCCGTCGGGGTAGAAGGTTAATCCCGACTGGGGATAAGAACACCTGCGAACATAAGCTGAAAATAGGGTAAAAAACACCACAGGTCCTCTATGTTTGTCACTTGTAAAAAACACCACAGTTCTGATCTAAAATACATATTCTAATAAAAATCAAACTAAACCACATGAATATATCACTGAAACACTTATAAAACCCTAGATTTATCTATTTTAACACCGTACACACCATCAATCTAGCCAAACCATTTCAAAACCTTAAAAACAATAATATTCTCTTTTCTTTTGTCCATTTGATGTTGAGTCGATTAGATTACTCCTTCGTTGATGAAAAACATATTTTAGTGAGATAAGAATAGTTTTGTAATTTGTGGTAGATTATAGGTTTTGGTAGAATAGAGATAAGGTTATGAGGGAGGGGAAAATAGAAATTTGAAATTTGGGTCGTTTTGAGGCTGGTTAGAGAAACTAGGTTAGAACTTAGTATTTATAGCAATGGTGTTTCAGATAGATAAAGATATGGATTACCAATAAAAATTATCGAAGCTACTAAAAATTAAGGTTGCTTATCATTTTAGTAGATTATTTAACCAAAGTCTTATTAAAATTATGGACATAGAAAACATTAGCAAGTCTGTCCACTATAATATCTATTTCATTATATAAAGATCCGAAAGAGGCCATATTATATTAAGATGTAAAAGAACCCATAAAATATCTTTAAGAATTAGGTAGGCTAAAAAGCACTGTTAGTCCCCCATGTTTACCAATTGTATCAACATAGTCCATTTCGTTCACTTCTGCATAAAACTCATCCCCTTCGTTTTAAAAATTTGCACGATTAGTCCCTCCGCATATTCTGGAGGACCAAAAGTTATACAAAACTTGGGATTTAGGGACCAAAAGTGATACAAAAGTTAGAATTTAAGTGTCACGTGTCAGTTTTTAAATGGTTTATATGTGCGGGGTGACTATATTTGCAAATTTTTAAAATGAAGGAGATCCGTTTTATGCAGAAGTGAACGAAAGGGACTATGTTGATACAAGTGGTAAACATAGGGGACGAACCGTGTTTTTAACCCAATTAGGTATAAATAAGATGAGAACAAGTCTTTAATAAAATTAGTCATTTATTATAAGATATTTTAAGTTTGATATTACTTACATTTTAGTTTGTTAACTATTTTATTTCTTTTATTATGATATAATTTAAAAATAGTTTTTGCTAGTTTTTATATTTTAGTTCGTTAGATGTTTTATTTTGTTATTATCATATTTTAAATATATTTTTACTAGGTTTTACGTTTTATCCTTTTTATTTTATTTAAACATACGTTATTTCCATTGAAATAGATATTTAACTTTTGGTTGAAGTTATTTCCTCGATCATATTTTTTATTTTCTCCAACATTTGAGAATAAAACAGATAGGATAAAAAAACACCACAGGTCCCTCTTGTTTTTTACTTGTAACAAGTGAGTCCTTTTCTTTTGTCAGTCCATCTAATAATCCAACCCACTCAACAAATCGGTCAAGTCCATTTACAAACCCAACCCATTTCAATAAAAAAATAGTAAATAAACTTTGCTAAATTATAATCTCCATTATACATCTTCCACTACTAGTTGGATTGTGTTAGTTTATATAGCATCAAAATTTATACCATTTAGTCGATGTAGGATTAGGATACCATTTGTACCATGGTTATCATCATCTTCACCAAAGTATGTGTTTACTAGAATGTTATTACGATGACTTTCGAGTTATATACTTTTATGAATTTGTGGTGTTAGGAGATTGGTTTATAGTTTAACACCGATGATTATCAGTAAAGATTGGGGAATAGAGTAGAACTGGGGAGTTACCAGCTAAGGTAGTCTATCCTAGTAATGGTTACTTTAACGTAATAGAAAATCTATGTTCCAAATATTTCTTTTCAAGCTCATTTTTAGGGTAATGTAACCATTTGAAATGTTTATCATAGCTTATGCTTGACGAACCAATGGAAAATGACATTTTTGAATTTTAATTATAGGTTATTGTCGAAAAGTATTCGAAATTTGACCTCCCAGAGATGGAAAAGACGAGGTAAGTTTCGGGGATTTTATCAACCTGAAAACGGCTCTTTTTCAAGATCTCATTTAAACATATGCATATTTTACAAGCTCTCTCACGCTGTATTTATTCAAAACGTCTCGGGCACTGCATTTTTCAAATCATTTTCTGCCAACAGGACCTTTTCTGACTAATTCTATGATACCAATGTAGGTTACAGTCCCTAGTTACACACAAACTAAATACTTGTTTTGTTACTCCATTGATTTATGAACAATATAGAGTACTGTTATTTGGTTATGCTTATGTTGTCGAATTGTTTCTATCAGACTTTTTTTAGATTTAGATGTTAAAAAGTTTATAATTTTAGCGACAACATATAAAAACATTCTTTTATATCGTACATTGGCTGCAACAGTTAGTGCTATATATGCCAGATTATGGTACGAGATGCACCATTTGGTACTAAGTGGGCAGACTTAAGTAGACCGTATCACGATCCAAGAACATATGTCTTTGTGTTAGTTAGTTGGTTTGCTTTGTACTTTGGTAGTTAAATATATGTTTCATTTTAAATAAGGCAAACACAGCTTGAAATGGATTGATTCTTGGCTTGGTGTTTGCACTGTTTAAACATTGTTGATTTGTGCTTATGTCACAATCCACATCGATTAAATGGTATAAATGTGGATGTTATCTAAACTAACACAATTGAATAATGGAGATTCTAATTTAGTAAAGTTAACTTAATAATTTTTAATAATAAAATGGGTTGGGTTTGTAAATGGGCCGGACCGGTTTGTTGAGCGGGTTGGGTTATTAGATGGGCCGGATCGGGTTATTGAGTGTGTTGGGTTAGTAGACTATAGGTTAAGAGAGTATGTAAAAATAAAATTAATTTTATTTTTTTTAATGCTTCCACATCAGCGATCCATGTGGGACGCTGATGTGGCTGGTCAAATGGCATTTATTACAGAAAATATGGGCTGAGGTCAATAAGGACTTGTTTGTTCCGTATTTTGAAACATAGGGACCAATTTATTACAGCGACAAAGGAAAATGACTAACTTGTTATAAGTGGAAAACAAGAGGGACCAGTGGTGTTTTTAACCAAAAAAGACTTATCACTTGGTTTTACTATCTTACCCTCACTTTACCTTCTAATTTATAATTTTATGCCACTATAATTATGAAATCCGTGTACCAACAAACACATTATTAAGCCAAATTAAAGCAAACATATATGATTTAGCTTCTAAAATTAAACCCTAAACAAAACCTCAAATTTCTTAAAAATTACTCACGGAAGATGAAGATACACAAACCAAATATTTAACACCGGAGAACATCACCAAACGGCTAAAAATATAATTTGATCTTGATTTTTAGTTTTACATTCATGTAACTTAAATATTCCTGTTAAAAGAAACAAAATTCAAAAATACCTATTTATGCAAGTTAAATTCTAGAAAACCATCTCAGAATTAATTGTTTTAGCATAAAATAACTGATTTCGAGACAATATCTCAGAATCAGCTGTTTCTTTCTGCACTGAACAACTGATTCCAAGAGGGCTTCTCGAAATTAATGGTCTATTGTGATGGATTGGATCTTGTCACCTTTTTACTTATTGCATAATGATATTCATAGGTGCTATATAGTTGAAACTATACGAATATCAAGCAGAAATTGTTGATGCACGTATCGTTCCCTCTCTAACTATGCTCCTCGCTTCTTTGTCATGCAACTAGATCCTACAAGTGTAGCTACAATGTATAGAAACTAGTAATGGAAATAATAGAAGATATTTGACTACATAGTTTATTATAGTCAATAGTCCATTATAATTTATTATATACTTTATTATGGTAGACTAGACATTAATATATCATTAGAATATATGCCAATAATAAAAAAAATATTTTATACTTTTATATGGTATCATAGCCCTTTAGGGTTTTAGGGTTTTTACAACTTTTTTTTTCATACCCATTTTTAATTTTATCGGATGGAATAAAATAGATTTGGTCAGAGTCTTCACTACAGTAATCGGGATAAATTTAATAGTTATGAAAGATGTGGTTTTCGAAATCCCAACCATATAAAGTGTTTTTATTGTCATGAATTCGGTCATACAAAGTGGAACTGTACACAACAACCACAACAAACACAACAATCACAAAAAACAAAAAAACCACAACGATCACAACAGTTTACTAATAAATCTTACAGAGTACCGGTTGTGCTATCTACGGAAGATAGTGCCTTGACAGTGTACTGTGTCCGGCAGTATAGTTTTGTGTCTGTGATAGTGATATTGTGCAATCACTTGAGTTAGTCTTGTGGTATGAGCCCATTATGCCCAGAGTCTAGTAAGTCTATTAATTCCCTATAAATAGATTATTAGAGCGATACAAAACACAATCTGAAATTTGTAACCTTTTCTATAATAGTGAAACTATTTTCTCTGGCGGCGCCCGTGGACGTAGACAGTTGTCGAACCACATTAAATCCTGTGTTTCATTTAAATCTTTCCTTCGTATATGTTCTGTGCTTGAGCCATTTTGATAATTGCATAGTAATTTAATAACAAAATTGGTATCAGAGCCACGTGGTGAAATTAGGGCTTTTGCAACTAGGGTTTTCACAATGGCGTCTACAGCAACAAAATACATGATTGAAAAATTTGATGGGGATCCAGCTTTGCGTTGTGGAAGATTAAACTGAAATCTTCATTGGTACTACAAGGGCTGTGGAAGGCTATGGAGAATAAGTTACCAGAAGAGATGAAAGAAGAGGAGAAACAAGATCTTCAAGAAAGGGCTTTGTACTGGATTTTAATGAGTGTGAAAGACAATGTGCTTCGCGAGATTAGTGGTGAGAAGACTGTTGCCTGGGCATGGAAAAATCTAGGAGATTTTTACTTAGAGAAATCAGTAGTAAACCAATTATACTTAAAGAAGCGTTTGTATGATTTCAGATTGAAAGAAGGTATGTCCATAACAGAGCACTTAGATAATTTCAAATCAATTATAATGGACTTGGAGAACATAGATATCAATATAGAGGATGATGATCAAGCTTTGTTTGTATTGAGATCGTTACCAGCTCCCTATGAAAACTTCGCAGATACCATTATGTATGGTAAGGATAAGTTATCGCTAGCAGATGTCAAAGGGGCACTGAAATCAAAAGAGATGAGACAGTTGCAGCCAGACAATCAAGCTGAAGGGGAATGTCTTATGACTAGGGGAAGATCTAGAAGCAAAGCAAGTTCTTTAAGAAGGAAGAAGTGGAGGTCCAAGTCAAGGGTGAAGCACTCAAACTGTTATGAATGCAGTGAGCAAGGTCATTATAGGAGAGATTGTCTGAAACTGAATAGTAAGAAGGGAAATCAAAAGGAAAATGCAGGAAACATTTTTGAAGGTGTGAACGATTCCGACGATAGTGAAAATAGTTGTAAATGAGATGTATTGTCCGTGAGTTCAAACTTTGGGAAAAACTCTTGGGTACTTGATACTGGCGCTACATATCACATGTGTCAGTTCAAGCAGTGGTTTGATACGTACAAGCTGATGCAGGGAACTATCTATTTAGGGAACAATCATTCGTTGACTATTGGTGGTATTGGTAACGTCAGAATCAGAATGTTTGACGGGATTGTTAGAATCTTGACGTGCTGGCATGTTCTTGGGTTAAAAAGAAACCTGATTTCTCTTGGGACTCTAGAGTCTCGGGGTTACAAGTACCGTGCAGAAAATGGTGTAATCAAAGTGATAAAATGCTCAATGGTATGCATGAACGGCAGTTTGCAGAAGGGTCTTTACATTCTCTAGGGGAATGTTGTTATGGGCGATGCTGCAGTAGCATCATCGGGGAGTAATAGCCAAAGTAAGCAGGATCAAAATAAGTCGTGGCATTGGCTTCTTGGTCACATGAGTGATAGAGGATTAGCTGTTTTGGGAAAGAGAGATTTGTTGAAAGGGTATAAAGCAGAATCATTGGGATTTTGTGAGCACTGTGTGTTTGGTAAACAAACTAGAGTCAAATTCAGCAAATCGGCTGTAAGAAAGACTAAAGGGACAGTGGACTACATTCACTCAGATCTTTGGGGTCCAAACAGAATTTCATCCAAGAGCGGAGCCAAATACTACATGAGTTTGATTGATGATTATTCAAGGATGGTGTGGGTTTACTTTCTGAAAACGAAAGATGAGGCATATTCAACCTTTGTCAAATGGAAGACGATGATTGAGAAGCAAACATGAAGAAAAATCAAACGTCTTAGGACATATAATGGGTTAGAATATTGCAATCGTGAGTTCAACGAGTTCTGCGAAGTTGAGGGAATAGTGCGCCATCGCACTTGTTCTAGAACACCACAACAGAATGGAGTCGCAGAAAGAATGAACAGAACGCTTTGTGACAAGGCACGAAGTATGCTCTCGCATTCCGGTATGGGAAAGGATTGTTGGGCTGAAGCTATCAATACAGTGTGTTACTTGGTGAGTCGGTCTTCATCAACGGCTATTGATTGTAAAACTCCTTTTGAGATTTGGTCTGGATCGTCGGCTGATTACAAACATTTGAGGGTGTTCGGTTGTCCTGCGTATGCTCATGTGAGAGATGGTAAGCTTGAGCCGAGGGCAAAAAGGTGCATATTTCTAGGATATGCTACTGGAGTGAAGGGATATATGTTATGGTGTACCTATCCAAAGTCTCCAGGTTTTCTCATCAGTAGAGACGTTACTTTTAATGAGTTTGCTTCTATAGACAGTCAGAATGAAGTAGGAGAAATGGTTGAATCAGGATCGGTTGTGAGTAAACACGTGGAACCTGAAGTGAAATCAGTTCCTATGAGGTCCAATAATTCAAGTGGTTCTGATGTGGATCCAGAATCAAGAGGTAAAGCGTCAGCATCGGATGATAGTGACGGTGATGCGCCTGAACTGGAACAACAACCTTATAGCATAGCATTGGGCAGAGAAAGAAGATATATTAGACTTCCAAAAAGGTATGCGAATCTAGTTGCATATGCTCTGTCAGTTGCAGAAGAAGTTGAGATGCAGGAACCTAGTAGCTACAGAGAAGCTATAGCGAGTTCAGAGACAGATCGATGGATTGGTGCTATGGGGGAAGAGATTGAATCTCTTCAAAAGAATACTGTGAATGTTGGCTTAACTTTTAACAAGACCGATATTGGTGAATCGCTGAATGATGTTGCAGGATCATTGGTTGGTTTTGTTGATTCTGATTTTGCAGGTGATATGGATAAAAGAAGATCTCTGACAGGATATGTATTTACTTTAGCTGGGAGTGCGATCAGTTGGAAAGCACAATTGCAAGCTACTGTAGCTTTGTCTACAACAGAGGCAGAGTACATGGCGGTAACAGAAGCAGTTAAAGAGGCAATATGGTTGCAAGGTTTGGTGGCAGATTTGGGCTTGGATAGGACTACTACAAAAGTGTTTTGTGACAATCAAAGCGTTATACACCTTACAGGGAACCAGATGTACCATGAGCGTACAAAGCACATAGATTTCAGGTATCATTTTATTCGTGATATAATATCAAAGGAATTGTTGATGTGAAGAAAGTGTCTACAAACGATAATCCAGTAGATATAATGACCAAGGCAGTATCAGTTCGAAAGTTTAGGGAGTGCCTAAGCTGGATCGGTGTTCGCAGTATAGAGTGAATGCCTTAAGGGCATTCGGTGATTCAGAAGAAGATAAGGTTCTTTGTTGATAGTGAAGAAAGGATATTCGCCTCAAAGGGAAGATTTGTTGTGAATGAGTCGAATAATGCCTTGACAGTGTACTGTGTCCGGCAGTACAGTTTTGTGTCCGGCAGTACAGTTTTGTGTCCGGCAGTACAGTTTTGTGTCTGTGTCCGGCAGTACTGTTTTGTGTATGTGATAGAGATATTGTGCAATCACTTGAGTTAGTCTTGTGGTATGAGCCCATTGGGCCCATAGTCTAGTAAGTCTATTAATTCCCTATAAATAGATTACTAGGGCGACACAAAACACAATCTGAAATCTGTAACCTTTTCTATCATAGTGAAACTCTTTTCTCTGGCGGCGCCCGTGGACGTAGACAATTGTCGAACCACGTTAAATCCTCTGTTTCATTTAAATCTTTCCTTCGTATATGTTATGTGCTTGATCCATTGTGATAATTGTATAGTAATTTAATAACAACTTCACTACAGTAATCGGGATATATTCAATAGTTATGAATGATGCGTTTTTTGAAATCCCAACCATATAAAGTGTTTTTATTGTCATGAATTCGGTCATACAAAGTGGAACTGTACACAACAAACACAACAATCACAAAAAACAAAACAACCACAACAAACACAACGACCACAACAGTTTACTAAGAAATCTTACAGAGTACCGATTGTGCTATCTGCGGAAGAATATGCTCAGTTTTCCAAGTACCAGGAATCATTGAAGTTTTTTAATCCTACAAACAGTGCAGCTTCCAGAATACAAACATCGAAATAATATAACGGTAAACTACCTACATCATATCCCTCGTTTTGATGATATGCATGGCTTTTTTGTATTTTCTAAGATTGATCTTAATAGTAGTTATCTCCAAATTCACATGAAATAAAATGATGAACGGAAAACTAATTTTATAACAAAACATGGTTTATGTGAGAGATTATTTATACATTTTGGATTGACTAATGCACAGAGCATTTTTATGAGATTAGTGAAATCAAAAAATGTTTTTGGACCATTCATTGGAAAATTTTATGTTGTCTACCTTGATGGTTTATTGATCTATAATAAAAGCATAGATAGTTATGTCGCACATTTGAAACTTGTTTTGGATATCCTAAAAAAAAGAAATTGTTTGTTAATCTGAAAATAAGTACATTATGCACGGATAATTGTGTGTTTCTTGGAATTGTTGTGAGCACACAAAGTATATGGATCGATAAAGAAAAAGTAAAATCCATTTGAAAATCACTAGCCCAAAAACTATTCAGAAAGTACAAAGCTTTCGTAAACTTGCATGTTTCTATATGTTTCTATAAGGGCCAAAGCTATTTCCTCCATGTTATTTTTTATTTCCTCCATCTTTCAAACTTTCAAAAACACTAGTAACTTGCTTTTACCAAATTACCCTTATTTCTATTTCAAATTTAACACTAGCTGCCACTTATCTAATAAATAGTCTTATATGAAAAAACACAAGATTAACCTAACTTTAATCCAAGATATGTGATTCTACCTCTAAAGTTAACCCTAGCACAAAGAACTTAAATTTTTTTGAAGATTACTCATGGAAAACGAAGAAACCCAAACTAAGCCGGAGAACAACACTCAATCGACAAACAAGTTACTTGTCTTTACGTTTTACAACTTCGTAGCTTGAAAATACTTATTTCGAAACTTAATTTTTTCAGCTAAACCCGAATGTTACAGTTCTTAACGAAATACAACTATTTCCGAGTCCTCCACTCGGAATCCGTTGTTATTCAGCATAACAACTGATTCCGAGTCCACCTCTCGGAATCAGTTGTTTTTCACCATAATAACTGATTCCGAGATCACCTCTCGGAAATAGTTGTTTTAAAACAAATTAAAACAACTGATTTCGAGAGTTGTTCTCCACTGGGGTTTTGCACATGATTCCGAGCAGGGCACTCGGAAACAAGTGTTAATCACCGAACTGGGACATTGCACCTGATTCGAGTGCCCAACTCGGAATCAGGTGCAACCGAATTATCACCTTAATTGATGGGCATAGCTTTTACAACTGATTCTGAGCCCCGGACTCGGAATCAGTTGCCATTTTTAAAAAAAAAATGTGCACCTGTTTCCGAGTGCCCAGCTCGGAAACAGGTGCACATTAAGTTCGAACAGTCTTACGTCTGATTCTGGGAGCCCCACTCGGAATCAAATGTAATTTTTTTTAAAAAATGTGCACCTGATTCCGAGCCGGGCGCTCGGAATCAGGTGCGAAATCTCTGTCCCCTGCGACTGCTAGCGTTGGCTTTTAAATTAATCTAATAGTTTATCATAGTAAACCTTTTGATTCTCTTGGAGAAGTTTGATATTGCATAAAGTAGACAAGTTATGCAGTATGAACGGCTGAATCTTTGAAATGGTGTGGGGTCAATTTACTGGGTTACAACTTACAAGTTGTTCTCTTTTGTGGTTTTTATTCGAAGGGGGACTGTCCCAAGGATTGTCCATGAAATTGAATTTTGTTTATTCTTTTATCACGAGTCGCCCAAGCCAATTAATTTCATTAGGCTTAGCTAAACCATATATATTCTTCTTCTTATGATTATCTCTATTTGGCAAAGATTATTATGTGTCACTTTGTGATCGCTTCACCTGTGTATTTTGACGTAGTTAGTTTCTCTTGTCTGAAAATGGATTTTATTTTGTTCGATGGACTTGTTTTGTGAGGTTGAAGAAAACCTGAAAGGTAGAGGATAGTGGGTAGGGAAGGAAGGTAGGAGATAATGGGTAGAATAATGGATAGGATAATAGAAGGTAAAGAAAAGTAGACGATAATGGGTAGAATAATTGGTAGGGATAATAGAAGGGCAAATATGTATTTTTCTTTATGGAAAAAATATAAACATGGAGTTTTTTTCAAAAGATGGAGGAAATAAAAAATAAGATGGGAGAAATAGTTTTACCCTTCTCTAAGAAGTTAGAATTTAACTCTATTGAAACCCCACTTATGTGCTAATCGAAGAAAGATATAAGATTTAACTCTATTGAAACCCCACTTATGTGCTAATCGAAGAAAGATATAAGATTAAACGGAGAAAAACTCAACTCAGCTTGTTATTATATAATTCTAGTTCGTTAGATCTTTTAATTTATTATTATCATATATTCTAAAGATGTTTCCTATTAGTTTTTAAAGTTTTTTGTTTATTTTTTCTTTTCTTTAAATAAATTTAATATCTATTAAAGACCTACAATACAGTTTTTTATTTCTACCGTTTTACGCTTTATGTAACTTTATATTATATCGACTGTTGGTGTGCAGTTCCCAGCATAGTTTTTGTTTTGATTTCTCTTTCCGAGGAGCAAACATCTTTTCTGGGTCACAGATGGTTCATCCATTTCAAGTACCTAAGCTTCCATCACATTTTACCAATCTCGTTAGAAATCTTTCCTTGGTAAGGGATGCCTGGAATTTCATCAGTACCACGTTTGACAACTAACCTTTAATACTTACCCTATTTGGTCTCACATTGTTCTTGCAGCTCCGTGGACAGGGGTCCTTTAGTCATCTCCCGGCCTCATGCTTATCATCCTAGTCATCTCTCGGCCTCATGCTTATCATCTTAGTCATCTCTGGGCCTCACGCTTATCTTCCACATCCACGACCACGTAACCATCTTTTTCATTTCCACATCCACATCAGACTATTTCATACTAGTGACCATCTTTTAACATCTCATCAGACTATTTCATACTAGTGACCATCTTTTAACATCTCATCAGACTATTTCATACTAGTGACCATCCCTTACACCCACAAGGTCTCAGACACTTTGGTCCATAGAGGTCTCGGCCACTTTGCTTGCTGCGGCCAAACGTCATATGCTCAACACACTTTCTAATTAATGTTTTGTAAGAAGATAATCGAGAAAGCATCATAACTTAGGAGCATACACGGTTGCCCTAACTCTGAAGCTGATTTGGTAAATTATCAAAGTATATTTATTGTCGTATTATGTTTCTATGTAGAGCAATAGCTGAAAATTTATGTATATATGCTTATCATCTTCCATGAATTGATGGTATTATGGCAAGGAGTTTCCAAACCTATATTTTCAGAACCATCAGTCATCATGCATTTAGGTGGTGTTCACGGTCATAAGGATATAATGACGAACATGATCGACTAAATTTCAGCATAACCAGATTAATTGATTTGAATAAGATAGTCAAAAGGATGTTATATGAATATGAGTGGCGCTAAGCGCTTTTTTTGTTTAAATCCTGTTCGTGGATAGATTATAGAGATTTTCATGAAGTCATAGGAACCTCAAAGAAAGTGAATATTGGCAAACCTCAGGTATTCCAGCTATTTCCACAAGTTGTAGATCAGTAACAAGACATGATACATCGAATTTCAAGCAATAACAAACTTGAGAAAGATTGTAAAGGATAACTATTTTGTGGCCTGCGCAATCATATTGGTTATGGGGTTGGCCTGCTCTTTTGCTATCTCCACCAGAGAATCCTACTAGGCAAGTCAGTAGTCAGTAGTCAGTAGTGAGTAGTGAGTAGTATAAAACAGTTTATACCCATATGAGTATTGGAAAACGTAAAGCAAGAAACTCTATACCTGGGCATCTACCAACCGTGCCACTGTCTTTTTGCTAGATTCTTGAAGCTCTCCGGCAATCAAAACTTCATCCAATATATAGTAGGCCTTGTGGAAGTTAAAGATCAAGTCCAGCTCACAGACCTAGCATAGGATAGAGTAGAATAGGGAGAGGTATAAGAATGGGAGAGTTAATTGTAATTGAGTAAGAATAAATGCGATGGAGTTTACTCACACTTCCAAAGTAGCGGTCGAGAATCTCAACAAAATGATGAATGATCTGAAGGGCCTCTAACTCATTGTCATTCTGATCAATGCAGAGACAGAAGTACAAACTGGCATATCTAGCATTTGGCATAACAACACAACAACTCAGGTTCACAATTATTTGAAGGGTTTCAGATGTCTTAGTGACAAAAGCGGTTGTGTTTTACCTTTTATAAACAACTTTGTATCCTCTCCATTCGATGAAATTACAAAGCTTTGGTCCACGACTAAGAACCACTCCACTCAGTTCACGAATAACCTTGATAGATAAGAATCATAAATACAGAGATGAAGATAAGAACAAACAAACATATGTAATATACAACCTTAGATCTCTCCTTCTGAGAATAGGGTGAATACCATTTTGTCAGCCTAACTTTCCCTTGTCGGTTTATAAGAAGAACGAACTGAATCTGAAATATAAATATAAATATAAAACAAACGCATTTGGAATGCAAGTGCAAATTGAATTGGAAGTGTGATTCTGTACCTAAGCGAATCAAGATCTAAGATAGAAACACAGATAGAGTCCTAAACACAATGGGAACAAAAAAGACCTAACTGTTCCAGAGCAGCCATTTATTCGAGTACATAAGATCTCAATGATCGTACCATGATGACGATGATGATTATGATTATCGATGATCGACACACCTCCTACTCACTCGCTTGACTTTTCTTTCTCCTCTCTCTTAGTCTTGGATTTAAGAGACGCTCCTCCCAATTATCTCAAGTCCAAGAAAGCCTTTGTTAGATTGAAATTGAATACACCAATTAAATTTCGGCAACTCCACGGAAAAGGCCAAACTTATTACTCCATAACCATTACAGTTTTGGTCAAATCTCTTATTTGAGATTTCTTTTTCGCCCCTTAATTTTCTCTCTTTTGTTCCTAATTATTTACCACATAATTTTTTATGTTCAATATGGTATTTCTTAAGACTAAGTTTTAATCAAATTCAATAATATTATCGGGTTTTCTTTTATAATAGGCCAATAAAAGATGCGGTAAAAAAATTGATTTTTTTATTGGGTAACTAGGTGTTTTGAATTGTAAAATTCTAGTGATATGAAAAATAAAATACAACTTATTTTGATGAATATAAATGTTAAATACAATTAATTTTGATGAATATAAATGTTAATTGGATGTGAAACAACTAATTTTTTCGTAACCGCAAAATTGTGCAAATTTTTTGGATTGAAAAAAATTACTTTTAAAAGAAACAAGATAGAATAGGTTAAAATGAGCGAAATTACGTGTAATTGGAGTGCAAAATTAGTCTGAAAAAACATTATCCAAAATAATGAATTTCGTTTTGTTCGTCTTTAGAAAATAAAAATATGCGTGTTTTTTGGAAAAAAAATGAAGTTAAAATTAAAAATAAATAATTTTAAGATTGTTTTTGTTTTTGTGTTCACGTGAATTGTTGGAAGCATTTATGTTACAAATGGTTACTCATAAACTTCATAATCGGAATGACTATCGGTACTTTTCATCTTTTTAGGTGTTTATCGTTAACTTTCCCTTTAATTTATAAACTTATATGATTGTTTAAAAACAATCATATTCCATCAACCCAACGAAAAAACATATTCAACTAAAATTATTCTTTAATTCACTTTAAATCCACAAATCGAAAAAAATCAAACACTTTATTTTTCTGATTCCCAAATATACTCAAATACATCATCCTATTCACCAAGATCATCGAATGGCAGACATAATTACATACTGAAAAAAGTCTAATTTGCAACTTGACTTTGTAACTTAACTTTATTTTTCCAAACTATATTTTTTTATTGGTATTTCAATTTAATGATTATGTATAAGTTTGAAAATTTTAGCTTTAGCTTTAAACAAAATTATTATCATTGAACAAAAAGAGTACATAATGCCATAAGAAAACAAACATATATTGTTTCAAAACATAATGGGAATAAAATGAAATTATAATTAAACAAAATTTAAGAAGATTTATATATGTATGAATCCACAGGTTCGGTGTATGTATCAGCTTCTAGTTGTTGCATTATATTTTCAATGAGGTTCGGTTTATGTATGAATCCACAAGTCTGGTGTATGTATCATCCTATTCACCAAGATCATCGAATGGAAGATTTAATTACAGCCTGAAAAAACGTCTAATTTGTAACTTAACTTTGTAACTTAACTTTGTTTTTCCAAACTATATTTTTTCATTGGTATTTCAATTTAATGATAATGTTTAAGTTTGAAAATTTTAGCTTTAGCTTTAAAACAAAACTATTATCATTGAACAAAAAGAGTACATGATGTCATAAAAAAACAAACATAAATAGTTTCAAAACATAATGGGAATAAAATGAAATTATGATTAAACAATATTTAAAGAAGATTTATATATGTATGAATCCACAGGTCCGGTGTATGTATCAGCTTCTAGTTGTTGCATTATATTTTCAATGAGGTTCTTGTTCACCTGATTCAAATGTGGTTTGGTAATCTTGTCAGTAATCTTTAAAGATAACATCTCAAACACCTTATGTCTGAAATTGTATAGGAGGTCAGAATCGTGATAATTTGAAGATGATTTTATATATTCTCACCTGATAAAGACTTATTTTTATCCACGTGCAGGCGACATCAGGATGACACGACCCATACCGTACATATAGTATTTCTTACATATTACTTCATCGAAAAATCATGTTATTTAATCGTTGGTGTTTCTTTCGTTATATTGGTGGCTTTCAACAAGCATGTATCTTCAACTGAAGTCCATTATATATCGTAGATCTAACATATTTTCTTTGGTCAAAAGTTTTTATATGGAGATATTGGAGATTCATACAAATGAATAGAGAATTATGTTAAAATTGATGAGGATATGATTTATTCGACCCACAAGTTGAACCGGTGGAATATTGAACCAACATTTAATTTGTAATATAAAGCCAACAAATGTGTAATATTGAGGGGATTTTGTGTAATAAAGAATAATTATGTTTTATTTAGTAATTTAGTGGAAATATTAGCCTTAAATGGACTAATTTTCGAGGTCCAATGGCCCAACAAGCCAAAAGGCCAATCACCGCTGCTATATAAAGCAACTTACACAATGTTTTATTAAATGATTTTATTTTTGGACCATCTCGTTAACTCTTTTATTCTCTCTACGTTTTTCCTCACCAAAAATAGTATGATATAAGGTTAGATAAAATGACAAATAAAGCAATTAATAGTATAGAAACACATGCATATTATATTTTTAGTAAACGAAACCTTATGTGCGTGAAAATATTGTTAATATGGAATTAGTGGTGAATTTTGACGATATTTTCTCTATTGGAACGTAATCAGTTTTCAACATACCTATATTTGAAGCAAGTATTTGGTCATATCAGGATAGAATCTGGTGCCTGTTCTAGACACCTGATTATGCCCCTATGTAAAGGAGTTAATAGTAGATTTTGACAACACACTTCGCCTCAATAACGTAATAAATTTTATGAATTAATTTATTCATTATGCTCATAATAATATTTTGTTTTATACTATTATTCGTACGCATTTAACATGTTGGCATGAATCGAAACAAACCGATACCAATCATTTATCTTTGTTGGCCGATATTTACTTCTGTAGAAAGTCAAAGTTAAATGAATTCAATATTTTATTAGATTTTTAAACATGGTCAAATTTAGCCTTATATTTACAAAGATCATATAGTAATGGACATTGTCGAAGACTGAAAAATGTCCAATTTGTAACATAACTTTGTTGTAACTTAATTATTTTCTTTACATTAGTAATTTTTTAGTTTATTTGATATTATATTAATAGTAACATTTATGTTTCATAAATTTTAATTTATCTTTAATACAATATTTTTTCATTAAAAAGAGTACACATCACTATAAAGAAACAAACATGATATTTTTAAGATAAAATGGAAACAAAACAAAATTATAATAAACCAACATGTTAAAAAGTTTTATATGTGCCAAAATCTACTGTATGTGTTAGCTTCTATTTGTTTTACTCTCTTTTTAATGTGATTCTCGTTCACCCGATTCAGTTGAGGTTTGGTTTATTTTTTCAGTCATATCTAAAGACTACATCTCGAATGTTTCGTGTTTGAAATTTTACGAAGGTAAAAAATTCAATAATTTGGGCTGATTTTTTATATTCCCACTTGATAAGGACTTGTTCTCATCCATGTGCATGATAAATTAGCGTGACATGATTCATATCGTGCATATAATATATATTGAATATTACTTCATCAAAAAATATTGTTGTTTAATCCACTATTTCTCCTTTACTATACTGCCAACTGTCAAACATAAATCTCCAAACAGAGCCATTACATATCATAGATTAGAAAAGAGTTATTTGTTCCAAAGTTTTTAGATGAAGATATGAAAGATTCATTATTCGAATTCATTACCAGTGACTTAAAAAAAAGTAACATAATAGTCAAATTCATAAGGTAATGTGAAATACATAACTAGAACTAATATTCAAATACATAACATGAACATTAAATATATAATGAAAGCAGCCAATAATTTTGGGGAACGATACATGACGCATGAGATTATTGTATATCAAAATGCAGTACTTTGCTCTTCGAGTGACATGGAAGAAAATCTATATTAATATTCTTTGATAAACATATTGTACCCGCCTTATAAGTATTATTTATAATATATGTAGTATAGATTTTCATGTTGATCATTGAGAGAGTTTTTTCTTCTCATGAGAAGTTAGATAATTCTCCAAATACAATTATCACAGTCTGTATTTGTTGTCTCACTCCTAAACCCATAAGTCATCTTCATACCTCTTTGGGATGCCACTAAAATAAACTTAATCCTGTTTATCCAAATGAGATCAATTAAGTATGTATACAATTGGTCCTCTATGATCTCGGTGAACGACTTTCTTTATTGGAATATGCATTACGAATTGAATATGGCCAAATTTATAAACTACCAAGTCATAAATGTAGCACTCTATTTTGCCTATGTGTCTAACGAAAAGTTGAAACCATGATATAAGTTTGAATAATTTAATTCATTCACAAATACGCTTGGAATATGACCAATTATTAAAATAAAAACGTGTTATTTTAAATGTTTTCAATAATAAAAATATAAAGTTAAAAATAATAATATAAATAAATATGCACCGTTACATAGGATAGAGCGTCTCATTATAAAAAAAAATCTTCGTTGAACAATTATTGAGGCGCGACGTTATAAGAGAATAAATATATAAGTGTGCTGGTCGTAAAACAAGTGAAATAGTCATATATCCAACATGCAAATATTAGAAATAACCCATTTATCTTTTTCATATCATGTTTGGATGTCTAACATAAGGCATCTTAAATCTTAGCCAATACATGCATCGCCCATGAGTACTAAACACCTAATTCCTCTAAGGTATACAACTAATCGAATTTTATATATCTTTCACTTTTATCTGTAAAAAACACACACTCATAAAATAAAAAGAAAATACATACATGTACAAAAACGTACCTAATTCAACTTATCGTCTAGAGTAACGAAAGATGATCAGAGTGTCACTCAATCATGTCATCCTCATCTCATTCCCATTATAACAATCAAGATCCATCGTGGCTTCACCAAAAAGGATACCGAGAAACCTCAATACCATTTCAACACTGCCAACATTATCCTTATCGTCCCTTCATTGGAAGAGCTAACCACGAACTACGTACCAATCTAATATCACACAATAATATGATGACTTTATCTCTATAAACTTGAAGAAATTTTGTGGTCATTTAGACAATGAATCAAATTCCCCTTCGACAACCATATTTGAATAATCAGAGGCAACCAAAGAACATGGAGGAACTGATATATCATAACGCTTGACCCTATGAACCCAAATCAATAGCAATTAGCGACCTCAGGGGTTGGGGTCGGGGTCGGGGATCATCGGGAACAAACTGAACTCATACACCTCGAAGTTGATGATCCTAGAGAATATGAAAGAGAAAAAGACCTTTTAGGATAAGAAACATGTATACCATAGGAAGAAGGCAAGATCGTCCAAATAGGTAATAAAGTTAACCCTATGTTTAAAGGAAAATGGTAGTACTATTTCAGAGAAACATATTCATATGGAACGCAAAAAACGTTAGCGAAGTCAATCTGGGAGTCATATGTCATTCGCTGGCCATCGACGAAACAGTCCGCCCAATAAGAAAAAAGTGATGGAATTTCCCCCCAGAGAAATCAGAGAAAAGATTTCATGAAGTAGATAAACAATCAAGCTCGGGCACATTCGACAGACCCAATACCCAATGTGGATATTGAACCCTGTTCTAATTAATAAGAATAATTTGCAGTAGTGTATATGTTTCGAATTCACCAAACTCAACAGCGCATGCCTTAAAGACGTGATCCCTCTGACAAGAATTGACCAGTGGGTCGATGTCGCATTGGGCAAAGAACTACTCTCGCTAATTGATGTTTATTTATGGTACAACTAAATACGAATAAACCCTGCGGACGAGGAGCACACTACTTTCCAAATTGAGTGTGGCCTCTATTTCTACAAAGTCATTTCGTTCAGATTAAATAATATGGGGTCAACAGACTAAAAACTAGTCAACCAAGTATTCGAAGACCATCTTGGTTAAATCATGGAGACTTACATTGAAGATATGATTGTCAAAAGTGACTCTAAGAAACGGAAAATTGGATGTAATGGAAGGAATCTTCAAGACCTTGCGTAAGTATGATCTTAAAATTAACCCTCTATATGTTATTTTGGTGTGTGCAGTGGAAAATTCTTAGGCTATATTTTCATAAAGAAAGGGATTGAGGTCACCCTTCTCAACTAAAATAAATATTAAGAATGGAACCCTCTAAAAATATTAAGCAAGTAAAAATGACTAACTGGACACCTCGCCACCTTTTCTCGTTTCATCTCAAGAGCATCAGACAAAATCCAATCCTCTTTAAGATACTAAAGGGGTCCAAAACATTTGCAAGGACAGAGGAATTAAATGTGACATTCCAAGCACAAAAAGAGTATTTAATATCGCTATAAGTGTTATCAACACTAGACCCCAAATAATCTTTCTACCTATATTTTTCAGTTTCAAGCTACGCGGTAAGTGGTGTACTAGTATGGGAGACGAAAAAGGTACAAAAGTTGATCTATTATTTCAGAAAAGCCATGGTTGATGTCGAGAACAAATAACTCAACTTGGAAAACCTAGTGATTGGCCTAGTGGTAGCAGCTAGGAAAATGCGCTCGTATTTTTAAAGTCACACTATTTTCTTGCACGTTTCTTCTCTGATGCATACTCTAGAAACCAGACATCTTTAGATGAATTACAAGATTGTCATTCGAGCAAGAGGCGTACAAAATCATCTACGAGCCACGAACATGGATAAAACGTCAATGGCTGAATTTATCAATGAATTTGTAGGATGCAGAGGTCCGGATGATAATACAGTTCAAACAGAAATGGAAAATAACCCACAATGGATAGTTGAGGCCGACGTCTAATGATAGTTCGAATCCCTTTTCGAGCTGTGTCAATAAAGTTTTTTATGTGATGACGATTTCTTTCCAAAAAATGTTTTTATCCGAATCGTAAAGATAATAATCACTCGACTATAAAGAATTATGGCGATGAATTTTATTTCTCTCTTTTCTCAAAGTATAACAACTTTGGTGCTTTTCCTCCTGAAGATTATCTTTTAACCGATGATCATACTCGGTTTTACTACCCTCAAAAGATTGTTCTCTTCTAACCTCTGATCGGACCTTCCTAGCGTCCATCATTGCATCATTTTTAGCATTTAGTTTCGCCATATCCTTTAACAATTCTTTTTGTTGTGCCACCAGAGAAGAGTGCTGAAGTTTCTCTTCGGCGAATTGATCATTGTAATGTTATTCTTCAAACTGTTTTTTTTCAAACCATTGTTCGGGCACAACTCCGACCACTAACTCTCAACTCTAACTATGAGTTTCTCTTGCATTTCAGTGTTCATCTATTCTAAGGAATTAAACGTGCTTAACATTTTGTGTGGTTTATGGAAATCGAATTTGGGTACTATATCTCTCATACTATGGTCGCCAATGATACTTTAAAAAATATCTGATGGGTTATTTAGTCTAAGATATTATGGATGTTAGATTATTAAAATAGAAATATAGTAATTCTAGAGAGTGAAAAAGCTAAAAGTAGTAATAAAGTAATAACTGTTCACCTTTTTCCAATTTATATAGTAGTGATGGTGGGCCTAGAGGCCACATGGTTGGTCCATCTATGGTTATTCCACCATGTTATTCAACTAAGTAATACATATTTGTTCTTTAATATTTTTACATCTTTCATGGTTGGTCCGAGAAATATCTGGTTATGCTAGTGGTCGGATATTTCCTACCATTATCAAAGGGTAAAAACAATTGTTGGCCTTTAAGTACATCAGACACAATTTTGAAAAGTATGATATAAAAATATCATGATACAATTTCGTTCAAGCTCCTAAATCTAAAATTAAAAAACACCTACATATTATTCTAGAATTGGTATCTTTTACCACCACAGTTGGATCAAAATTAACAATAAAAACATAAGGAAAAAAGACGACCATAAAAAAATTGATAAAAACAAGGGTTACACAAATTACTAAAACTAAATAGAAGTTAATATGATAATAAAAACATTCCTATAAGTTTTACTAAGAACGCAATAGTCTAAAAAATTGAAAACCTCATCAAAATACATATAACTACTAAGGACTGGAAACCCGTCAAAGACGACTATCATTAAGTAATTATATACAACATTGCTCTCGCGGTTGAGGCTTACTACGTCGGGAAATAATATATGATCTCTTATGTTGGACATCAACCCATGGAGGCTGAAAAAATAGTTATGCTGAGTATTTATCATCTATCATTAACACCTCTCATCTATATGTTTTTGCCACATAATGGGATACATCTGCATGGTAGTTCCATAACTGAACCCGAAGTAAGTTATATCTCTCTCACACTTGTTTTTTCGTTTGATATTTTGGTAGAAATGATCATGTATCTTAATGGATATAACTCATTTGAAACTCAGTGGGGGCGTATATGGTTATAAAGTTATAAACTATATAATTATAATGTGTACACAAACACAAATTTGAAAGAATGGAAAAAATTCTCTCATCTACTCAATATTGCGATCTAAAATTGATATAGACAAACTAACCCAAACTCTAGAATGATTGTACATGGTTTAATATAGATTAATAATGTTTGATTACTTATAATCATGGAGCTCGTGTAAGTGGGGTAAAAACAAGATCGTAACTCTTTATGTAAGTATAATTTTTTTTGTTACTTTTCAAACATACAAGGGGGAATTTATTTTCTCCACGATAATACCGACATTGTTATTCGAGTTTTATTTGCAGAAAGACGAGTTATCAATATTGAGGTCACCTTACATGAATGCGAACCTTGGATCTTCTTGGTTTTCAATTTATCGCAAAATCCCAGAAGCTTTTAATCAATATTTTTATAACGAAAAATCTCTAGGTCTCATGGTTATATACTTAAATCAGGTTGATTAATAAACGATATAATAGATGATGTTAAAGAAATAACTCGTCAAATGGTAAGATTTGATTAATGTCTCAATGTATGCGGATTATTTGACTTAGGTCTCAAAGGACCAAAATTTACTTGGCGTGAATCTTAGAACATGACCGAACTTATCATGGAAAAACCTGGTAAAGCTTATGGTAATGCGAAATGACAAACTATTTTTCTACACATGAAATTTTGTCATCGTGCTCGAGCTCATTTAGATCATGTTATTTTATTAATCAATATTTTCCCTTTTCAAATTTACTAGATCCAATCTCGTTGCTTCCAATTCAAACATATTTGGTGCATTTATGCGTGTTTTCATGGAAAATAAGGTACTAGTCAGTACTATATATGAATAAAAACTAAAGGTATCCAATATTACATTTTAAATTGGAAGATGACAATTTATGAGGATATTATCTCCATACTTTCCCATTGTACGTCAAAATTTAGGTATATATACTTGCATTACAATGGTCATACAACTCTTCATTAATCAAAGTTAGTAAGAAATTACTAAGGAAATACCATAATATTCGTGAACAACAAAAAATATTATCATTTCAACGTTCACAATCAGAATATATACATTCGGGAGATCAAAATACCATTTTCTATCAATTTTCAACGATAAAAAATAATAAAGGCTCATGATTTGATACTAAAAGATGAAAAATGATTAGTGAGTCGAATAGGATTCAGTATTATAAAAACTGGTTAAAAGTTATTTTCCATGCTTATATTTGGACCAAAGCCCTTACATGGTGGGATGAGGGGGTGATTTCTCTCTTACTCTAGTGAAATTTATAAAGGTTAACGCTTTTTAACATTTTACACTTGATATGACCAACAAAAGATCCAAAATATCGTATTACATTCAAATATGATAAAGATCTCATGCTCGGGGGGTATTTCTGTTGTTTTCTTTCAAAATATTAAAACACAATGGGTCCGCAATCTACAGGTTGGTAAGTTTCTCCTAGAAAATTCTATCAACATCTTTTTAAGTTCTTATGAAGGTAATAGGGAATATGATGATCATGGTTAGCAGAATGCATCTATCAAAGTAACTTCCTGCTAGGTTGGTCCACCACAAATAATACTGTCAAAATTGTTTTGGTTTAGTAAGTGGATCACCGGATATATATCATTTCAGGATCATACAAGTTCATGGTTGTCAATATTGACTTGGCAAAAATATATGATAAATTAATATGTGAATTCATTAAGGGTACAATAAGATATTTGGGCTTCCCTTCGTCTAAGACTCTTAGGTGCCTCTTATTATATCTTCTATCACCTTTAGCTCTATGTAGGTGTTACAGAACATAAAACCCCTATTGACTTAACCCACAACTGAGTTTTTCTTAAGATGATATTTTAGCTTCATATCATGTTTATGTTAGATATGAACTGATTTGTTTACATATTTATGAAATTATGTACAACATATGTGGAAACTCATTTATCTTCATTACCATGGTCTCCCTATATCTTATACGTTTTTGTAAATGATATAAGTTTATATACTGAGACGATCGAAGATCAAATTAACTTACTATAAAATACTTTACAAGTGTTCTACGATGAGGTCTGTCATACGATTAATGTTAAAAAGTCGTTTTTTCAAGAATATCCCAAAACTAGAAAGAAAATCTTTGGCAAACTAAAATAACTTTAACCCAAGTGAGACCCAAGAGACATACATGAGAACTCATATTTGATCAAGTTGCCTCGAACATGGATATATAGAAAGATAACCTCATTTTATGGGTAAAATATTCGTGCACGAAAATCACAATATCTCTCTTATATGTAGGATTACACTAGCAGAATTTGTTTTGGGTGTTATCTTGACTTATATAGTGAAAACTACGAAACTACAAATGCATGTTTACAATGATATTTATCACATAATTCGATATTTTATTCGAGGACTCTCAAACAAAATAAGGAAAATAAATTACGTGGCATGAATTACTATGTATTGTATAGAGGAGTGGTGGTTTGGGACTAAGAGATGCACATACATACAATAAAGCACTTATATCAGTTAGGGTTGAATGTTCTAAACTATAAATCGATTCTTTGTATCTATGCATTATAAAAATATTTATGTGATGATGTTCTACAATATTTGACAAGAACCTGACACTTGAGGATGCAAAACTATAATGAAAGGTGTAAAAATATTATGTCGAGAAGTAGTTGAGATTTATAACAAATACAAATAAGACACAAGTGGAACATCGAGCAATCTAGTAAATTCACTATAACATCAAGATTCAATAGCTTGGCCCTGTCTCCTTCCGTGTCGTCTTTCAAATGGAACATAATTTAGAAACTAAAATGCATGTATAAGCTTCGTGTCATACTTTGGACAACGGGTAACCATTATTTTATGGGAAAGTATTGATTTGTCTCTTTGTCACTTTTTGCTTACGACCCATGAAACTACAACACACTTGTTGAAGAACCGCAAAACCTGCGTCAATATATACTATATTTGGGTTGAGAATGAAATTGTAGGTCTGGAAAACATCATCCCGAGTATTTGGACAAAACCTATTATGCAGATCCATCCGGAAGCACCAAGTAACAAGTCGACATCTCCATTTCACGTTGTAGGCTCCACGATAAAGGATTAATAACTTTTTAACTTGTCAAACACTTTTTTAGTTTATTATTTCTAACTCCATTTTCTGTTTGCAGCTATAGTTTGGATATATTGGACAAATATACACAACAAAATATTTTTTCCAAATGTTAGGAAAATAAATACAAGTATGAGTAATATCGGTGTTTTAAATTTAACTTGAAAATTTGTTTGGATGTGTCGTAAAAATGTGAATGATGGTCTGATTGTCTTAACAAAAAACATATTTGTAACATGTATTTAACTAATATTAAAGATAAAACTTACCATCAATGCTAATGTGATCCTGATACAAATTGGGGTTGAAAAACTATTTCGAGACAATGATGAAGCTTTCGTAAGTGATGTTATAGTTTTCAAACTTAAATTGATAAAAAACGATCAATAAATAGTTTACGTATTAAGATAGGTTCAAACAATTTGTATGCACTAACAAAATGAAATATAAATTAAAATTCGGAAATGATATCATACTAAATCTTTGTTTCAATATTCTTCAAATGAAGGAAGAATGTAATTTTTGTTATCAATAAATCAATAAAATATGGTGTGATGTATATAATTGTTAGATAGAATTAATCAATTGGATAATTTATAACAATTGATTATCCTAACTAAATAAAAAGGATTGAACTACACCGAAAACAATTTCGTAATTAAACTGTATATTTACCTTTGATATGGGTAATTTGTGGTAGGGGGTACTTTAGAGAGTTTGCAATTTGAATATTATTTTCTGAGTAGTGAGTAGTGAGATAAGAGAGTTGTATACTTGTAGTTAATGTTTTTGAAAAAAAATCCCACCTATTAAATGAAGTTGGTTGGGCTATTTATAAAAAAATTGTGACCCATGGGCCTTACGGGTTGGACCCTAGATCTGGGTCAATCTTTAAAGCCCAAACCTTAAATAATGTTACCACATAGTTGAGTCATGTATTGACTAGTCAGACTATTCTTGATTTTCTTGGTCAAATCTATACATGAACTGCTCTCCGGTTTACACAATAATGTCCTTCCAAAAATATCCAAACCTATTAGTAGCCCCTTTAGTTCTTTTAAAAATATTTTGAACGAGCTAACTTATTCATGAAAAGATCTAGATCGGATCCGAAGCGTCTTTTAAGGGATTGGTTATAAAGAAAAAAGGACTCTGACCGGATCCGAAGAGGTTCCTTTTTGTAGATGAAAAGCCAACGGTTAGAATTCTGAAATTTGGCACGTATCACACTTTGATTCAACCTCTCAACCATTTTTTCTACCTTGGGACTTGTACCTATTTTCAAAAAATAATTAGGGTAGACTTAATAGCCCCCAATCATGATTTAAACTGTTTCATATTCCCCAAAAGAAACACTCAAGTGGTTTTATCTCTATATAAACCTGTTTTACTATTTGGTTTCTCATAACTGTAACTATTTTATAGAGAGAGGAAGCTTGAGTTTTTTTTATTTTACTCCATATTTAAAAAGTTATGTTCACAACCAGAACAGCTTTGATTAAAAGGGGTTGGTTAAACCTATTAGACTTAGAGAAAACAAGAAAATAGGCAATACATGAGGCAAAGATCGCAGCCGAAATCCCTAATTCTCCTGGTGGAGTGGTTAGCCCAGTGGTGCCAGAATCTGATAAAAGAACATCATCATCTAGAACATCGGTAACACGAAGACCCTTTTTCATTCATACATTATCTACTCTAGAATCTGAACATTCAGTTCAAGCATCTTTAGATTATTCTCCTAAGAGAAAAACCAATTCTAGTGTTAGGAAACCCTCACATTTCATAACCATGGGATCAGATACAACAGAGGTCACGCCCTGGAGTGTTACTCGAATTTTCGAATCTAAAAGCACCCATTTTTCTTCCAAAAATGTTAGTTCGGATGCATTAAACCCTACTGCCCAATCCCCTGTAAATTCGGACAACATGTCTCTCCATAATGAGGCCACCCAAGTTGAAAAAAGGCCATAAGTGCTAAGTTGACCAAAAATCGGTTAACAATAATGGAGGAAGTTATGGGGACAGTGGGGAAGACATCCCACGGGAAACATCCGGACATACAGAAAATATTGTACCAGATTGGTCCAACAGGGAAAAGGTGGGGCTGCCAAACCCGAAACAGCTTCCAGAGTGTCTTGGAAAAGTGGGGCCTAATTTTCGCAAGGTCCATGTGAAATATTTGTTGGACCTTCAAAAAATTGTCTATGTGTATACACACACAACCGAGCTGGATCAGATATGGACAAAGTGGGGCTTCCCACAGTCTGTCAAGGTTAGGATTCCAGTTACTCCGGAGACTTCTTTAGACTGCAAAGCTAACAAACTGGTGGTGTACACCGAAGTGCTAAACTGGGGACTTCGTTTCCCCTTGGACCCGAAAGTAGTTCGATACTTCCATCTGATTAAGCTTTGCCCCAACCAGCTGAGCCCGAATTCCTGGTATACCATTCTAGCCAGCATCATTACTTCCAAGCTATCAAAGATTTTATTGCCCATGGAGCAATTTGCTTCCGTTGCTGGTTTATGTAGGAACAACGAGACCCCTTCTATCACTACAACATGTGAAATAACTACAAAGTCGTAAACGACCTGCTAGAGGCTGAAAAACCATAGAGGACCCAGTTTTTGTTCATAAGCGGAGCCTGGGAGAATAGCAAAATACCAAACAAATCCTAGTCAACTAACTAGGTATTGGAGGAGTTCAGGTAACACTTCTTTGGTTCTTTTAGTTATATTCAAACTCTCTATTGTTTAAACCGAACTGATTGTTGTTTATATTTTGAAGTGCTTTCAAAGATGTTTCCTGAGCACTTAGAGGCTGGAAAAGCTACCTTTGCCAAATTGAACCAATAGGCATTGGAAAAGTGGGGACTTGGTTTTCAAAACTGTTTCACCTCGGGAAACATGTTGAGAGCTCACCTGTGGAACAGTACTTGAAGCAGAGACCTCACTTGGGAACAATTGACCACTCCCCTCCATCAGATATCATCCTTAGAAGGACAGAGGAAAAGGATGACAAGTTGTACTTACTAACCCGAAGTAAAGCTCCTAGTCATCTAGACAAGATGAAGAAGAAGAATAAGAAGACTCGAACCAACCCAAAGACTGAAACCGATCAATCTCTCCAGAATCCCGAAGATGCCAGTTCAGAGCACACTGAAGGGATAAATGCTGTCTTGTTAGAAGCTGTGGCTGCAACTGTTGGGGACACTAGGGAACCAAACTAGTCCCCTCGAGCTAGGAAGAGAGGTCATAAAAGGCCAAATGAAGGAAATGACCGAAGAACAAGGAAGAATAACAAGAGTAACCTAGGGTCAGAGGTAATTCTTCGGCCCCTGGTTGACAATCCTACACTCCCAACGGATGTTCTTTCACAGGTAGAGGCACCCGCTGACGCTCTTTCTCCAATTATTGAAGGAGAGGTCAACCTTGATGAGTTTCACAACATGTACTTTAGTGACCTGGATACGGATAATTTTGTTGGCCTACCCTCAGCCCACTATTCCAATGTTGTCACTTATAATAACGAATCTTTCAATGTGTCAAGAGAATAGGACACCTTAAGCCATGCAGTTTTGGGCTTTATTAGGCCGATAATGAATTAAGAAAGGCAGGTTAGGGAGCAAGTTGAGAACATCAGTACTCTCACCACAACAAACCATAGTTTGAAGAACGATTTCTCCATCGTTTAACAAAAAATAGAAACCTTAAACAAAGAGAATGATGACTTGGCTACCGAACTGCCAGTCCAAGAGTGCCAGAGAGGAGATCCAGACCAAATATTCCACCTTGGAAACCAATTCCTCTAGTGAGATCAAAACCTTGAAGGAACAATAAACCACCAACACAAACACGATTGCTGCTTTAACCGAAGAGAAATGAAAGCTAGACAAAGCTCTTGCAGAGAAGGAAAAAGAGAACAAATCTCTAAAGGAAAACAAGACTCAAGAAATAACTACACCCATGGAGATGTATACTGATGGGGTAGTGGATTCTCTGGAAAAGAGGGATGAGAGAATCAAATCGGATATGGTTCTGATTTTCTACCAAACCTTCCCTAAAAAGAGTTTAGGACCTCTATGGAAGTATGTTCAGTATGAAGACATCCATTTTCATACCATGACAAAAGGTGATAAGCATGGTTTTTCTTCCCCAAGCGATAGTGATTCAGATGAGGGAACTGATGTGAGCTCAAGTACTGATGCCAAGAGTTCCAAGAAAGATGAGGGTAAAGAAAAAACCGAAGGGAACAAATCCTAAGGTTATATAATATTTATTTTTATGTTCAAAACTAAAGTCCGTGGATGGCCAAGACATTTTGTTATCTCTTTAAATCTTTGTATCGTAAACCAAATTCCTTGGATGGCCAAGGAATTTTTGTGATTGTGGATCGGACTCGTTCCGATCAGGATATAATGTTAAGTCTTTCTTTCTTACGAACCCCTTTTTCTTCTCATAGTTAATTTTTAACTGGTATTTAATTTCTCTGACTTGTTTAATAAATGTTTAATTTATTAAATCACTTCAACAATATTTCATTTTGAAGGATGAAAGTGTTAAATAAATATAATTAAGTGTTTAATAAATCTGATCACCTCAAAGATACCTCATTTGAGAGCCGGGGTGTTTAATAAGTATCCAATTTATCCGATCTCCGCATACTATTCACAAATTTTTTGAAGAAGGCGTAAGATACCATTGGTTATAAACTCGACACCTCATTAAAAACTCCCTGCACCACCAGGGTAGGAAAGATTATGCCCCCAAATATTTACACTGAGGTATGAGAAGGTAAATATTTACAAGAGAGTTTTATTCAAGATACAACATGAGATGTTCAATTTTTCATATATGCTTCAAAACTCTGCCCTCCTTGTCTTGAAGTCTATATGTTCCTGGATTGACTCTTTTACATACCATACAAGGGCTTTCCTAGTTTGGAGCCAGGTTCCCAAATTGTTCTTATTTATTATGCAAAAAGACCTTTCTTAAGACTTCGTCTCCCAATTGGAAATCTCTTCTTTTAAATTTGGATGCAAATCTGCTTCTCATTAAACCCCGATAGTATGCTGTTCTTAAATATTCCTTGGCCCTTTTTTCTTCATCAAATCCAACTGATCCCTAACTTCCATAACATTTGTATGTTCGACATAGTTTTGGATCATAAAGGATGGTAAAGTGGCTTCTATAGATGTGATCGCATCCCTCCCATAAACGAAGGCAAAAGGGGATTCTTGTGTAGCAGTCCAGGGAGTAGTTCGGTAAGCCCACAATACTTCTTACAAATAACTTGGCCACTTTCATCCAACTCCCTTCATATTATTTTTTAACCCTCACAAGATCGTTCGATTAGCAACTTCAAATTACCCATTAGCTTGAGGGTGGAAAGGGGAAGAAAAACAGTGTTGAATTCCTCTAGAAGTGCAAAATATCTCCATATATTTATTATCCAATTGTGGCCCACTGTCTGTTGTAATTCTCCAGGAAATTTCAAATCGGCAACATATGTTGGAAAGAATAAATTTATGACCACCTTAGAAGTGGTTCCAACTAAGGTAGTTGCTTCTATCCACTTAGAGAAATAGTCAATTGTCACTATTATTGTTCGATACCCTCCAGACGCTATAGGGAGAGGCCCAACCAAATCCAAAACCCATCTATCAAAAGGTATGGGTTCGGATATGGATTCTATAGGAACTGATGACGTATAGATTTCATTACCATATCTCTAGCAAGGATCACACCTCTTGACTATATCTTTGGCATCTGCCATTATTGTTGGCCTGTAGTACCCTGCTAACAAAACTCTTCTGGTTAAGGCCTTATAGCCACAATGTGTTGATCCCTCTCCGTTATACAATTCAGATAAGACACTTTGTGATTCCTAAAAGCTTAAACAGCATAGGACAGGCCTGCTGAAAGATGTTTTATAAAGAATTTCCCTTAAAACTAGGAAACCACGAGCCTTGTATTTTATTTTTTTTGGCTAAGATCTTGTCCAAAGGTAAAACACCCTCGGAAATGAACCGATATATATTAAATCTCCAATATTTGGATGATAGGCCTGATACACTGAAACTTTCTTCAAACTCACCTTCTTTCTCTTGGATTGAATCTATGGAGGTACATTCTTGCATAAGAATCCAAGAGTAGGCCTCCGAATAAGCTATGGAGGCTAAAGAATCTGCCATAGTATTATCCGATCTAGGGACATGCTCATACTGGATAATTTTAAAATTTCTGGAAAATTCCCTCAACACCTTGAGATACTTAATTAACTGATATTTTTTAGTTTCAGATTGCCATTGAGCTTGATTAATAAGTAACCGGGAGTCACTAATTAACAAAACCCTTTTTGCTCCACATATCTGAGCTAGTCTCAGTCCATTGATGGCTGCGATCATATTCTGACTCATTGTTAGATGATCTGAAACCAAAACATATAACATGATACATGGTATAACCACAAAGGGAAGTTAAACAAATTTCAGCCCCTCATCCCATAGTACTAGACCCACCATCTGTTCGGATTAACCACTCTTTCTTAAACTCGTTTTCTTGTTCTTGTTTATGAGGCCTTTCAGTATGAAATTCTACTAAGAAATCAGTTATAGCTTGAATTTTTTTTGCAGTTCGGGGTGCAAAATCAATATCATATCTCTAAGCTCAACTGAACATTTAGTCATTCTTCCTGATATGTAAGCTTTTTGTAGAACATTATTTAAGGGGAAAGACGTCTGAACTGTGATCGAGTGTTCTTGAAAATAAGGCCTCATTTTGCTCGAAGCTATTACCAATGTCAGGGCTAGTTTCTCTAACTGTAAATACATTTTTTCTGCTTTCAGTAAACTCTTGCTCACGGTCCGGTTATCCACTTCCCTTACTAGAAACTCTTTCAATAAACCGAACGAGCATAATTATCCACTTCCTTTACTAGAACAGCACTAGCAGCATAATCTGATACATCCAAATACATAAAAAGCTTCTCCCCTTGAATAGGTTTGAATAACATCTTAGGTGAAGATAAATTATTTTTTATCTCAAGAAAAGCTTGATCACACTGTGGAGACCAGTTGAAATCTTTGGCATTCCTCAAAACTTGAAAGAATTGAGCACATTTGTCAGACGACCTTGAACTAAACCTATTTAATGCAGCCAACCGTCCGGTTAACCTCTGAACTTCTTTAGTATTCCTGGGAGGATTCATATCCAATAGAGCATTTAGTTGATCTGAATGAGCCTGTATGCCTTTTCACTTATAACATACCTGAAAAACTTACCAGATCGAACTCCAAATATGCTTCGAATGACCATTTGAACTAACTCCTTCGAATAATTATTTTTGAGCTTATCACAGGTTACATTACATATGGGAGTTTTCGAAGATGTTAAGATTCGAAGACAAAAAAGATTTGAAGACTTTTTAGTTCTCATTCACTTACTGACATGAGAACTAGGGGGCTTCTGATATGGAAATAGAGTTTTAAGGACTAAATTGTAAATAATGTAAATTTAAGGATTTAATTGTAAGTGATGTCAGTTTTGTCCTTAATTCATGACTGATGCAAGTTTTAGAAGATATTTGTAACTATTTATAATTAGTAAGGACTAAACAGCAATTAGTCCACTTTTTGTAACAGATATGAGTTTGAGACTAAGTCTTGGCTCCTCTATATAAAGGACCAGACTACTCTAATAAAGGGGTTGCACACTTTTTACTTTGAAACTTATTTGTACTTGTGTTTTCTCTCTCTAAAAACTCTATAAGCTCTTTCTCTCTCTAAAATACACTATTGACAATTAACTAAGGAAAATTAGTAACTCATCATCAACTAGCCCATTTTTTGTATTTACAAACCTGCTAATATAATATTTCAGAGACTCGTTCGGTTCTTGGGCACAATGGATAATCGTATCACCATTACCTTTAAGCTCCTTGCTTCCAATAAATTACCTTTATAACGTAACCCATAATATATCAAAAAAAAATATAGATCCTTGAGGGAGACTATTATACCATTTGAGGGAACTTCCCTTAATGGTTTGAGAGAACGCCTTGCATAATAGCTTGTCATCATCATAAAATTTCATCATGAAGTTTTTAAATTGTTCGAGATGATTGTCCGGATCTTTGCTCCCATCATACTTTTCCATCTTTAAACTATCTAATATTTTGGGAAGATGTCCGGAAAGTATCTTTGAAAATAAAGGTGATTGCCTCCAATTTTGGCTACGACTAAACACAATATCCTCATTCGAAGTAGCAAAAATACCGGGTTCAGACTACAAGGAAAATGGATCAATCAGTAAACGGTTAATATGTTGATCAACCGACCCCTGCACCTTCCACTGATATTTTTTAAGTCTGCCATGCATATCTCTCTTTCTTGAATGCTTCTTGGTCAGCATTAATTTCTTTTTCAGCCGGCTCTCATCACTACTGGACGATACCGACTCTTCAAATTCTGAATCGTTAGATGAACTATTGGAAGACTCTGATGTGGAACTCACAATCCGTTTAGACTGATGTGTTTTCTTGGAGCTAAGATGAATTTTTATGGACTGCTCATTCTCACCCAGATTATCAATAGGATGAAGTGCTGATGCACTGGACTGTTTTTACATTTTATGATTGCTTTTGAGCCCTCAAAGCCTCAATTTTAGCTCTCAGATGATCACACTCCTCTTCCATGGATAGTTTCTCATTACCATTCACATGAGACACAGTTGTGTGCTCATTATTTTCTTTCACCCCTTCCACCACTGGGGTTGGAACATCCATTATATTGGGATCCATCCGAACTACTTACTCTACTGGTTTTGAATATGGAATTCAGGCACCCTCGTCTCCTACCGTGGTTGCCAATTTGGTATGGGCAATTTGTGGTATGGGGTATTTTAAGGAGTTTGCAAAATGAATATTATTTTCACAGTAGTAACTAGTGAGATAAGAGAGGTATATGCTTGTAGTTAATGTTTTGGGAAAAAATCTCACCTATTAAATGAAGTTGGTTGGAGTATTTATACTAATTTTGTGACCCATAGATCTTACGAATCGGACGCTGGATCCGGATCAATCTTTAAAGCCCAAAACCTTAAATAATGTTAGCACACAGTTGAGTCATGTATTAACTGGTCGGACTGTTTTTGATTTACTTGGTCTAAAATATATCTGAACTACCTATCCAATTTACACAATAATGTTCTTCCAAAAATATTAGAATCTCTTAACTTTATTACGAATTAGCCCTATTTCGCCTAGCCACCTGGTTTTAAAATTTTGGGATGGTTTGAGATTTCATTAGAAAATTCAAATCCGACCTAAAGGCATAGAAAGTGAGAGCTGATTTTGACCGGCTAAATGGAAAATATGGTTTGAAAATATATACTTCATTTACAAAAGGTTTTGACCACTGATTAAAGTATACATGGAATTCCAGTAATAAATAATTTAGCAAGCGGTTTCCCCGCGCAGCCAACGAAAAATGACAAGAAATGGCACCCAATATAGATTGTGATAAGCATAGGATAGGTCTTTTTAGTTGTGTAAAATTATATTAATATACTCTTCAGCTGAAAACTCGGCCAGCTATCCGTTTTCCAATTCATTCCCATAACCCTACTCGACTATCAAACAACCTGTCCTCGGATTTCTAACCTTTTCCAATTACGATTGTCCGACCACAAGTCAAGGTGACTGTATTCATTTTTATATTATAATGTTAGTTCTTGCTGGCGCATGAGAAAATCTGCTAATTTGTTCGTTTCCCTTCCTCGTTGAAGAACAGATCATAATACAATTATATATTCCAAGCGACTTAAAACGTGTATTCTCTGAAACATGTAAGTCTATTAGATATGACAATCACTCATTCTTTTATTTGTAAAATTAAAGATCGAATATTTAGGTCTTCCAATGATGATGCTGTTTAACCGGAGGCTGCGGCCGCGGCTGGGGCTGGTGTTGAAGGTTTAGGGTCGGCCTAGATTGAGGAAGATGAAGAAGGGCCTCTTTAAAGGCCTAAAATACATTTCACAGATATTTGATAACTGTAAGAATTGTTTTCTTATATATCACAATTCTTATATGGATAAAGGGTTTTAAATATTTGACATTTGATATTTGATAGCAGATGATGGAAAGGAGCCAGAAATGGAAATTGGATTGCCAACAGATGTAAAGCATGTTGCTCATATTGGTTGGGATGGCCCGTCAGCTAATACACCAAGCTGGGTATCAAATTTCTCTATCTAAAACCTTTTTCCTCTCTCTTTTTTCTATATGGTTTAAAGACTAGATTTATACCATTTAGCAATTCTCTTGTGTTGCAGATGAATGAGTACAAAGGTCCAGAGCTCTCAACCGAGCCTTTCAATCCAAAGCCGCCCAAAGAAGGTTTGCTGCTTGAAAAACTCAGATATAACCAAGATATCAAAGAATTTGTTCTAGGCCGCATGACTTCTTTTTAACTATGCATATATATTTCGTATGTCTACAAGCAGCAGGTAGCGGGAATGAGAAGCAGAAGCACAAATCAAGGCGCAAACCATCACCGGCCATCGAGTCACCTATTTCACCGAGCAAAACAAATTCTTCTGGTGGGGTTGATGGGACCAAGCAATCTAGGCGGCACTGCAGTGCCCAAACATCAGACCCTGCTTGTGGTTTTGAGTCACCTTCCAATACAGAGCAAATTTTCATGCCCAAGAACTTGCATCCAACGTCAATTGATTCACCTAGTAAAGAGCCAGCAAGACGAAACCAAGGCACATCAAACCCTGAGTCACCTTCCCGTAGAGAGCAACCTTTGATACCCAAGAACTCGCGTCCAAAGAAAACTAAAGTGCCAGCGGCTGGAGACTCAACAATTAAATCCTCTAGATGTAAAGATAAATCTTCTTGCTTGACAAGTAAAGGCGCGGGTAATTGCCCTTTCACAGATCTCGAATCAAGCAACGACGACTATGTTCAAAAGGCATAGAGAACTTGCTATACTATACTATATATACTTATATAAAATAGAAGAGCAGAATCTTTCTTCCTGTGAAAACTGTAACACTAACATCAGTATCACTTGTTTCTATAATGAAGCTGTATAAATTTTTCTTGGTCAATTAAAGACGTTTCTTTTCCTGGTTATGCTGTGCATGACAAAGTTAAGATAACAACCAATAACAATAAACTTAAGTACCGAAAGATCAAGAACAAGCAGATTCCCATTAAAAAGCAACATACTGTCATCGTAGGAACTACATATCATACAACCAGTTTCGTAGTTGAAGTCATCAACAACATCACACAAACTACTTCATGGACAAAACAACTAATTTCTTCGTAGAGTGATAAAAGGTGTAGAACTAAGGTGCGGTGCTACGACAGGTGATAAAGCATCACCTGTTTTTGAGATGCAGGAATTTGGTGTGAGTGGCGGAATGTTTTCCACTGAAGACAACGGAATTTTTGCCTGAATTTTTGCTTCAGAGTCCTTCGTACCTAGAACTCCAGTGGTTTCCTTTACATAAGTAACAAATTATTTGTCATTACAATTTTGTACTTAGTAATGATGTTGTATGCAGAAGAGTACGTATCAAAATGATATGAACTTACCCCAAGCACCGTCTTCATCTCAGCCCCAGGAGTTGCCATGTGATGAGAGAGCTCCCTGTTATTACCACAAAGGGTGAAAATATTCTGAATTCTTAATATTCTGGATTTCTCACCCGTATCATTTTCTTTTCCTGTATCAAACTTACAAGGAGCAGGTGTGGTCAATAGGCAAACCCTCTTATCCTCTACTATCACTTTCTCTATTTCCCTTTCTTGCGAATTTTCGCTGGGACTGCACTCTACCTCTTCTTCCTCAAAGACAGTGCTCAAGCATACTCGGTCTCCGTACTTCGACGCAAATCCATCATGACCTTCAGTTAAATGTTTTAAATCTGAAAAGTCCTGAACTCCACCTTGTATAGGTTTGATGATATCACGAACATATGGCTCTTGATCACCCATGTCAATATCCATCGACTTAACCATATCATCTGCATTTATAGCCCCAAGTCTTTTGGCAAGCCCACGTCCATCAGCATCTACATTTCCATCCCTCGAACTGTAGATCTCTGATTCAATCTCCTCCAGCCGCTTTCTCAACATCTCAACTTCCTCCTGCTGTTGTATTATCCTTTCTTCCATTCGTTTCCTTTCCAGTTCCACAAATTCTTCTGTCATTCTTTGGCACTCCTCCAGCTTCCTTTCCAGTGCAAGTTTAAGCATTCTTGTCCGCTCATTCACCTTCAAGTCGATTTCCTCTTCGCTAGCTCCTCCTGATCCCTTTTCTACCAGAAGCGCTCTTAGTGCAGCAACTTCTTCTTCTTTCTTAATAAGCTGCTTATGAGCCTCGTTTCGTTCTTTCTCTTTGATTTTGTTCTCCATTTGGAGCTTACAGATATACTGGTCCATTGCTGCAATCCTGGATGTGGATGAGAACTCTTCGGCACCGTTCTTGTCCTTGACAGGAGTAAGAGGACCACGCACAATGCATTTTGCTTTCGCGCCATATTCAAGGGTGCAAATAGTTTTGTGTATCTCCTTGGGGTCCGGACTTGCACAAAGTATCATTAGAATCTTTGATCTATCATCCTCAAAGGAATCCTACAAGAAAAAACCCTAATGAATTAGAATCATAAAGCCGTCACCAAATAAAAAGTAAGTCATACAAATTCTTACCTGAAGCAACATTGTCAGCTTGCTATCTCTAAAAGGCACATGAGAATCTCCGTTAGCTATAGACTCCACTACTCTCTTCAGTGCTATATTTCCTTGGTTGATTTTTGCTGTCTGTAATATATTGGAAGCATCAATCAAAAGATTCGGTGGGAGAAAAAGAATGAAACTAAATTGTATGCTGTTTTAAACAGCTGGAAATATAATAACAAGTCTGTGTACTCGAATAGAGCAAGTTGATGTGGGGCAACTATAATCATATTCTTACCAAACAAATCCAGAATATCTGTAATATATCTAAGATAAATACATACAAAGAAATTTTTTAATGTCTGTAACTCATGGATGATGGTGACCTCTCATATCAGACCATAATTGTATTAACAAAATATTTATATTGAAGATAATATTAAGTTGGCCAGAACTGGTAACCCATCAAGAAAAGAGATATCTCATTGATTTTGTTCAGTTTTAAAAGTACTCCAGAGCCCCCTACGTCACTTGACCTCTTTTCCTATTCTTAATTAGATCTTTAGTCATAAAAAGATCGCACATGATATGAGATATCTCATTGATTTTGTTCAGTTTTAAAACTACTCCAGAGCCCCCTACATCACTTGACCTCCTATTCTTAATTAGATCTTTAGTCATAAAAAGATCGCACATGATATGAGACCCAAAATCATTACAAGGCATTCATTGACAATTTTACCTGCATTTTTGCCTCAAACCCATTTTGGCCTGCTTGCTCGATATTTTCAGAGCCAGCCATATCCACAAGCATCAACCGTCCACCAACAGTTGGCACGTCAAGGATAATCTGCGCAAGTAGATGAGAGGAGATGGTTATAGTAAAGTCGAACCGAGAATATAAGAGATGGTAGTATTGAAATTATGTTTTAACTGAACACACCATGCAGTGGCTTCGGGAACTTCTTTCATTACAAAGTGTATTTTTCACTATTCTTCGCTTCTCCACTTTCTGAATCTCTTTTGAAATCTTTCCGGCTTCAGTTCCAGATATGAAGGTTGCATTTTTTGCTTTCTTTCCCATTACTTCAAGTCTGACCTGTAAATGCAAAATAAACACAATACCGTATCGGTTTTAAGTATCATTACAAAGTTTGCTTAAATCAATACTTTAGGGAAAGAAGGAAAAATAATGGCTGAACAGCTTTTCACAGGCAGAAAAATGTGAGCTAAGACCACAGGTTCTCAAAGAGGTCAGGACAGTTTTGTCAGTTATTCGGAAAAAATGGGCAATAAAAATGACAACTATGAATGGATTGGTATGAAATTCTCCAACAAGAACATAAATAAACTTAATTACTGGCCTAAAACCAAACTTCAAGGAGAAATTAACGAGAAGGAAACCATAAAGTTTTTAGTACCTTAGACGCACTGCCACCCTTAGGCCACCCAAATCCTAGGCCACCGACACCATGATTGGGCAAGAGATCGTAGATTTCTTCGTTGTATATTTCCATAACACTGACCTGAACGAAAGCCCCAACCACGCCTACTCTCTCCTCGCTTCCTCCTTCTTCTCCTTCACCCAAAATATCCCTCAGCGACCGATACACAATTCCTTGCTGCTTCGCGCACCCGAACATCGTGTGGCTCTTCCCCGACCCAGTCGGTCCATACATCATAATGGTACATTTGTCCCCCAACCTGACTCCATTTATCCTCGACTGGATGAACTTTTTGTAAAAAGAATCGAGATCTTCCTCCTCGGACATGGAGATCCCATCTAGAGTAAAATCGCGGTAGCCAATATCTGCACGGACACGGACGGTGTGTTTATCGGGGTTCGCCTGCAAAACCGAGATGGGTTTTTCTTTCCGATCTGGGTAATCGCGGATCCGGCCGATAACTTCGACAGGGTGTTCACCAGCTGGGGCGGTAACCGGATTAAGATGTGGGTTTGGGGTTTTAGCTGGTGTCGTCGAAGGGAAGTGAAGTCTGTGTCTTGATTGGGGGGTTCTCATCTGGGTTGCGTGATTGGATTTAGCGTATGGAGTTGGTGCCATTTTAATTGAAATAAGAGATGAAGTTTTGAGAATTATATCTAAGCTTTGAGCTCTGAAGAAGATTAGTACAGATGTTACCTTTCTTGAGAGAGAGATTCTTGGAATGAAGGAGAACTGATTTTGGGGGGTATTTCGAGGTTTCAAACGAAATATAGCCGTTACGGGTTTCCAAACGTCTATTTACTACAGTGACCACAAGGTTGCAACTTACAATGGAATTGCTATAAAAACGGCCAAAATTACTCCGCGAAGTCGCTTAATTTTTTTTTTCAAAACTACTCCGTGAAGTTATTTTGTTTGACGATTTTGTCCTTCCGAAATCGTATAAATACTCAATTTTACTCCGCGAAGTTACCATAATTTCAAAAAAAAACCTCATACTCAAACTCTCCTCTACCTTCTCTCTAAAAAAATTATACCTAAACTAAATTAAATAAATAAAACCTAAACTAAAACTAAATATAATAACCTATACTAAATTTATAACTATACTAAATTACACTAAATTTATACCTAAACTAACTATACTAAAGTCTGAAGCACAAAATTAAAAAGTTGAATAACTTACCCTTACCCTGTTCCCACTGCCGACTTGACTACCTTACCATAAGTAAACTGCCGCACAAAACCCACTGCCCCACAAACCGTCACCCTAAACCACCCACCCACCGGCACGTACCCATCCACCCACCGGCACCTACCGACACCCACCGGCGCATCTACTACGACCACCATACGAGCACCGCACGACCCATATACACCGCAATCGTCGTCGGAGAGACCGTTCGGAATAAGGGGAAGCGCAACCGAAATCGAACATAAACTGTAAGTCGATTATGTTATTGTTTGATGGGCTAGTTAGGTTTAGATAGGTGTAGTTAGGATAGATCTGTAGGAAAAAATGTTTTTTGGGCTGTTTCTCGGCCAAGGCAGAAGCTTTATGCTTCTGCCATGGCGAGGGTGTTCTTCGCCACGCACGGGCGAAGAACACCCTCCCTACGCCATCCACTGGCGTAGGGTTGAACCCCTACGTCACATGGATGGCGTGAGGTTCAGCATGTACGCCCTAAGTTGGCGTACATGCTGAACCCCACGCCATCCATGTGGCGCAGGGGTTCAACCCTACGCCACACGAGATGGCGCAGGGGTTCAACCCTACGCCACACGAGATGGCGCAGGGGTTCAACCCTACGCCACACGAGATGGCGTAGGCAACATGCCCCACGCCACCACCGTGGCGTGGGGCATCTCCGGTCACCGGAATGGGCCGGGACCGGATTATTCTTGTTTTTCGGTTCGTTCTACCCTGCCTTATGCTATTTTTTGTCTGAAACGGGTACCACCATTACAATATGTGTTTTCGACGAAACCTGATAATAAGTATTTTTTTTTCCAGGTGATGGATCACGGCGACGATGCACAGTATACATTGTCTGCTGATGGCTCGCGGACGAGGAGAGTTAAAAAGCGGAGTAGGGTACGTGGCCAGCCAGTTCCACCTGTGCAGATGGATGAGCTCCCCATAGTCTCCGGACCGCATGCGTCCGGATCGAGTTCAGCTTCCGCTTCCGCTTCACGCGGACGACGCCATCCCCCACCGGGTACAGGGGAGCGTAGAGCTCCTCCTCCGGCCAGATTGCCACCGCTGTTCGGCGAGGATTTCACCTCCCACGCTGCATACCACATTTGGATGGGAGAGGTAAGTATCGAAATTAAAATTTTACATTATTTCAAGCTATTTTGTTTTGTCCTATGATAATGGGAACAAATTTTTTTAGGAGCGAGAGATGCGGCTGTATGCCCATTATCCTAGTCATCGAGCATGGAGTTTGGCTGCGCAGACTAGGGTACGCGCTGTAGTTGACGCCACCCCGTTCGGTCGTCTGATTGAGCCGTTCTATGAGATGCAGACACACTCCAACATGACGGAGGTTTTCCTAGAGAGGTGGCATGCGAAGACCAATAGCTTCCATTTTGCTTTCGGTGAGATGACGATTACTCTGGACGACGTCCACACTATTTTGGGACTCCCAGTTGATGGTGAGCTTGCTTTGTTTCCCTATATTTCCGACAAGAGTCTGGCCATGCACGAGTGCGCTGAATTGCTTATGGTGGATGATCTATCCTTCGTGACGGAGGTTGAGAAGTGCAAGGGCGTTGGTTTGGGATTTAAATGGCTCCTGAGTAGGTTTAGTGGGCCAGAGTTCTGCGATGACAGCCCTGGTCTGAGTGATCCGATGGTGGATGCTGCAGCCCGCGCCTATATATTGCATATGTTCGGCACGGTCATATTCCCCGACAAGAGCAACATGTACTCCAACTACAAGTATTTGTTTCTGTTGCGCGATTTGACTCCGGAGGGTGTTGGCAGGTACTCATGGGGTAGTGATGTTCTCGCTTACACATACCACCATCTGGGTGAGGCCTCCCTGCACGACACGAGGACTATGGCCGGATGTATCGGTATGGTAGACACGTGGATACGGGATCATTTTTCCATGCTCCGGCCCGTTACTCGACGCACCTACACTGAGCGCGACCCCACTATTGGTAGATGGGATACAGCTGCAGCAGTATCTGACTCACGGACGAAGCTGAACCTTCGTATCTCCGTCAACAACCTGGAAGAGACCGATGTAAGTGTTTTTGTTTAGTGATCGCAAAATTGATTTATTATAGTGTTTATGATCATATCCATTTTTCCATGCAGGTTTTGTTTGAGCCTTATCGTGCTATACGCGATCATTTCGCGTTCCAAGAGCTATCTTGGTTTCGGGATGTCATATGCGGTGTGGAGCACTCTCAGGCATACTATCCCGAGCGAGTTCAGCGGCAGTTTGGCCGTGTCCAGGGTCGAATCGCGCATCCTCTGTTAGCCATGCAGTCGAAATCAAGGAGAAAACCGAAGACGATGGCGTATGCATTCGATCCGCATGATTGGGACCGGCGGCAGATGAACACGTTACATCGTGGTTTTCGAGGAGGGATGGTGACAGACGAGATGGAGTCTTTCTGTGAGCCTGAGTACCTACTACTTCACCAGAGTATTAGCTGGTTCGATCTCGTCAACACCGCTATATACTCGCTCGCTGACTACGTCCACGAGGATCGAGAGGGAGCTATCATCCGACATTTGCGCGCTGGTATGCGGAGGATCTCGTTGTTTCCTGGAGTGAGCGAGTTTGATCATGATTTCGATCGTCTGGCTGGGGCTTATGACGATGTTTTGTCCACAGCCAGGAGGCTCGCATAGACATTACGATGTTTTTTATGTTTGTATGATACTTTTATTCTGTTGTCGCTAACTTGGTTTGTTTCTTGTTTTTTGATACTTTGTATGATACTTTGTATGAAACGTATCATTTTGGTTTTGGATTGTGTAATAGTTTCGGTTTGTATGATGCAGTTTGTTTGTTCCCAATAGGTTTCATCTCTTTCTAAAAGAAGAAGCTGATTAGATTTAGTTTTTATCATCATTTCTTTATCATCAAAGTTTTAGGTTACTTGAAATTTATTTTGTATAATAACTGACTTGCTCTTTTGCTTTGGAAATAACATTGAAAATATTTTCAAACACCTCATATTTTCAAGACTTAAGAGTTATTATAAGTCATTTTCATATCTCTAAAATACATATAAAATAGGGTTATGGATTAATCAAAACAGTTAAGTGATTAATCAAAAAGTTTCTCAATTGAGAATTAATCAAAACTTTTTCAAGCCTTCTCTAGTTCCCAGTATCTTCCATGTTATCCAAATTTTTAGCGCCTCAAAACATACAGAATGATGGTTTCCCGCCTCATTAAGTTTTTAGCGGGAACAAAAACACCATTTCCCGCTAATTTTTTGAGAAATGAACCAACAGAGCACGAGTATATAAATACTACAAAATGGCTATGAACCTAAACAATTAAATTATAACGATGGGTGATTCAGGCTGGAACGTGTACGAAGATGCAAGCCTCCTAAGCACATTTCATTTCGTCAAAGGTACGATGCAAGAGGATAATCCTGGTTTCATCGATGCGGTTTTGTGCAGGATGTTCTTCAACCACGGTAGGGAGGCATCATGTCCAGGATGCTTAATGCCCCGACCACGCGGACGCCAAGAAGTGTTCGAGAGGCTGGCTTATCTTAAGCCAAGGACTGTACAGATTGAGTCATTGGATTACGAGACCCGTTTACATGTCGAAGACGTATTCAACATGGGATCCCAAGGTCCAGTTACGCCGGAGATGGTGTCACATGCGACGCAACAAAAGGAGCAAGAAATGGCCGACGCAATTTCAAGCGCCGTTGAAACGTGTTCAACCCCCGAAGGAAGTTCTTATGATTCAGATGATTATAAGTTCGGGAGCGGAATGAACTATCCAACTCCATAAATCTAAGTGTGAAATGTTAACAGAGGGTTAGCCCACCTATCATTTGTCTTCAGTTATTTGCTTATGCATTTCTTATTATGCATTGCTTCGGATTAAATTGTAATGTTTTTATGCAATCGACATATTTTGCAATTTTAGTGCTACTGTTTTCAAGATGAACATCCAAACATAAAACATCGAATGTTTACATTCATTCAATCACAAATTCAAATAACAACAACTAAGGAAATAAAAACGTCAAACAAATACTGGAATGAAACATCACAAGTTCAAACAACAACAACTAACAAGTTGAAATAGTAGTACTATCTAAAATAAGACACATTCTGGAGTTACTTAAAAAAAAACACAGAATACTAAACATAATAACTCGATGGCACAAACCCGGAAATAGTGAAATGATCAGTCGAAATCGTATCCCAAATTGTCATCCGAATCATCCCCCCATTACGTGCCGCAATCCTATCCTCCAGAAACGCCACCATATCCATACTTATGTAGTCTACTACCGTCATGTTCCAGACCAAAGGTGCTTCTATCTTAATCCTGGTTGGTTGAAAAAGCAGGACAGTGAGCGGTTGGATGAAGTTGTACCTTGATTTGATTTCGTCACGACTTCGCACTTGAACGTCTCCTGCTCCTAAATGCCCATAGTTGAAATACATCTGACATAGGAGGCGGTCGAAGAAAGCATCGCTACTATCTTCCCCCATTTGTCGGCGGACAACCTTAACCGCCTTGAGCATATGGTAGTCTTCATCAGCTGTAAACTCCATGTGTTCAAGTGTTTGTGTTCAAGTGGTTGTGTTTTTTTTCTTAAGTGTACTCTTTGCTTCTATTACGAATATTGTATCATGTGGCATGTTTATATAGTATTGTCATTTTTTGGCGGGAGTTTTTAGGATGTAGACTCCATGGCGGGAGTTTTTGGCTGGAGTCCTTGGCGGGAACATTTGTCTTGGCGGGGGTTACTTTTTGGCGGGTTTTTGTAGGCGGGATTTTTTGTGTTGGCGGGAGTTTTTGTGTTGGTGGGTCCCGGCTGATATCAATAATCTATGCAACTTCACGGTGTAATTTATGCGTTCGTCTGTATCGTTATCTATAAATACGCGAGCTGTCCACGCATAGAAGAGTAAAGTAGTTGAATAACCTAACAAAAAATGTGTCCATGGAATGAGTTAGAAGATCAATATCTGATGGAAGCGTCAATCGAAGTTGGAAACACGCACATGGAACAGGGCCGTAGAGAATACTTCGAGGCATTGCTATGCCAGATGTTTTAGTTTGCTGTTTTGGTTTACGAGAAGTTAATGTTTGAGCTCCTCTAACTGGTCTACCACTTATATTTCAATTCAATTTTTTTTTTAAAAATCTAGTTGAACATTAATTGGAACGTGAATTCAATACATAATGAGTTTCGAACAATACATAATCATTAAAACACAACATTATTCCTACACATAAAGTAAAATGGTTTTTTATTTAAAAATGAAGGTTGAAAAAAAATAATTAAATTTTAATCAAAGGGCACCCTATTGCCGCCACAGCACGGCGTAGGGATACCCTTTTTCGCCAACCAGTGGCGGCAATAGGGTTAACCCTTAGCCTTCCCTCTGTTCTTTTTGGACAGAGGCAAAAAAAGGGTCCCCTACGCCAGGTGAATGGCGTATGGGGCAATCCCCACGCCAGAGGATGGCGTGGGGTGCTGCAGTTACGCCGTCGCCTGGCGCTCGGGACGTCTGTTACGCCATTACACTGGCGAAAACGGCTGTCTCGAATTTTTGAAAACAAATTTTTTTTAAAAAAAATTCATTAAAAGTAAAGAGGTTTAAAGGGTACAACACAAGTTTACAACACAAAAAGCAAAAACATAGCCGAACACAAAATAAGTTCAATCTGTCGTTAGGTCCACTATCGAATCATCATGTTCAACGGAGTGCGTCGGTGTGGGATTTTGTAGTCTTGAAAATACACGGACTCTATCTAGCAAAGGGATCGACCAAGAAATTGCGTCTTCTCTCGCCGATCTCATCCACGTAGGATCTATAGTCGGTATGGGTGACCCTTTAACCAACTCAACCTACAAATTTCCGTTCAATATAAATGCGCGTTTACAAAATAAAATGCTTAAATGCGTGCGAAAGTTAAAGTTATTTACTCACATGAACAAAATGGTTTTTATTGACGAATGCCACGCCGATCTCCTTTAAAGAACCATCGCTCGGCGGTGCATTTTTCACCGGTAGGTAAGTCGTACATCCACCGGGAGCGAGGCAATAGAAAACGCAATTGAATGTAGTCGCGACTAGTTTTCCGCAACTAGGCAAGGACATCCATTTTGCGTAAGGTGCATTCTCTTTATTATAAGTCAACCGGTTTATCTCCTTATCAACTTCGCTTTCATCGTCGAAATATGCAACCCGTTTATAAAACTCCCGATCGCTCTTTAGCTTGTGAACCAAGGCTTCTCTAACCATTAGCCATCCACTTTCGTTACCAACCATACCATGCGCGATGGCTCTAAAACCACAATTACCGTCGGGCATTACATTTGTAATTCGGGTTATGAAAGGACGCATATATTGAGGTATATCTTTTGAAAATCTCGAGTCCAAAACATTTGGTAATCTAGTCGGTAATGGTATAGCCGTGAATGACGGTATAGCCTTGATGTGGTTCGACGTATCCGGAGTGCCTAAACCGACGCATTGAACCCGTTTTACTATATTTTTTGGGGGTTTTACTCTGGAATTAGTCGGAGTATGTGCCTTAACCGTTCTTGCGGTGCTACCGAGAGTGCCGACCGGGGTTGCTATACTAGCGGCGGGTGTTACAACTCGTGGAGTTGCGGCACTATCGTGGGACTCAAACATTTCTTGTTCGACGTATTCGTGATATGAAGGATCTCTTTTCGTAGAATAATCACGTTGGACTTTACTACCCTTAACGCGACCCCGACCTCGTCCACGACCACGGCTTCCAACACGTCCGGGAGTTCTACCGCGGGTTTTAACCTTCTCGAGGGGTTCGCAAAGGAGTGTAGTCGAAGGATCCAATTTTTTTTGAAATTTTTTGAGCCAATGACTTTGTTCGTAAACATCAAACTCTTCAAGTTTCGCATTTAGATTAGCGAAATTAAATTTCACTTCTTCTTCGCCGGTGAGTTTAACTCGCGGAACGATATCTAGTCTCTTCCAATGCTCATCTATAATCCGAGTAGGTACGTGGCCGTTCACTCTTCGGATTGCCTCAAGGTCGTGGGAACACGACAAACCATGGATCGTACGATCGGTGCAAACGCACATAGATTTTTCACCGCCGCTTTTATCAACATAGTTATCGTATAATATCGCCAATGCAATAGGTGATACGTACCCCCGTAAAAATTTGAACGGTTTGAAATCTTGGAATTTGTGAATTAAACGGCACTTGCTAAGCTCCATCGATTCTTTAATAGTAGAATGTTGCATCGCTAACAAGCCATGCACTTTATCCCAAAACCCATCGAAATCCAATCGGCTAGACCCAACATATTTTTTCAATGTAGCATGCGAGCTTTCGGCCCTATTAGAGGTGTGGTTATTAAAATGCATGATCTTGTTAGTATAAGCGTGAACAAACCTCTCTTTATAAGGCGTAATCCACGAGTCAACCACATAGTCCACCGCCTTATCTTGGTCTTTGAACATCGACCGCATCTTAGCCAACCTCTTGTTCATAACCTCAACGGTATCGGATGAAACAACTTCGTTCCAAGCCACCAAAAAACTTTTAGCCACATTTCCGTCTTCAAACATTTTTTTCGTTCTCCTGCTAACATTTTTGTTGATATGCCACTCGCATAACATGTGACTAGCGCTAGGGAAAAATTTGTCGATGCTATTCATCAAGGCTAGTTCGCGTTCCGTAGCGATAACACACGGTAATTCGCAATCATTCTCCTCCATTACCGTTTTCAAGCATCCCAAAGACCATTCGTAGTTGTCTTGTTTTTCACTCACCATAAACGTGAAACCAATGCAAAACGTTTTGTTGGTAGACTTTATATGTGCTATCCATGATTAGCAAGCGTGGGAAGGTTCGTAGTAAGTCGATACTAAGCGGATGTGCGAAAAACAAATCGGTTATGACGTTAGAACCGTCATTCCCCGTCCGTGTCCAATACTTATACTTGTGCAATTGTAATTTAACTAACAAGCATTGCATTTGGGATCGACCGCCGTTTTCGGCCATCCTCGTTCTTTGACGATGATTGTAAACGTGACGGATATTTGAAGCATTCTCCGGATCGGCCTTTTTCAAAGCACCAAATATTTGTCGCGGACTTGTCCCGTTCACCATCAAAAGATCAACGAGCTCTTTTTCCTTACGTTTTAACTTCGACCATTGCAAATGTCCTTCGGCATACTTGATCGGTTCGTGGTTGTGCTTCCCGGAAAGGACACTAAGAGCCCACTTATCGTCTCCTTTTAACGGATTACCCACCAAATGGAAAGGGCAATTTATTTTTTTGCTACCGGTGGCCTTACGCTTACGGTCGCACTCTTTAACGGCCAACTTGAAAATTCCGGATCGCTCGCACCGATAATCCACTCTCGGTGTTCTCCCCCTCTTCCCTACCTCCTTCGATGCTACGTTTATCGAAAAACCCAACGTTTTCCCCCTAACTTTTACCCACTCGGTCATCGACTCTAAGCTATACTCGTCGTGGGTGGTGAAATGGTGAGCGTAGTCCGAAACAAGCGAAATATCGCATTCGTTCACCTCCTGCAATACGTAAGAAGTAGAAAAACAAATTAAACCGGCATTCCGGATTCGGGAACCACATTTCGCCATTCCGAAGGCGTGGAGCACACTCCATTCGCCATGGCTTGGCGTGGGAGACCTACCGAGCGCCACACGTGTGGCGTACGGATGCTACCCCACGCCAATCCATGGCGAATGGAGTGTGCTCCACGCCTTCGGAATGGCGTATGGAATGTCGTCCACGCCGCCCTCTGGCGACGAACACCATTACGGGTTTTTTTTCCGAAAATCGATTTTTTGGCCGAAATGAAAGAGGGAAATGCAATGTACCTCCTCGGCGACCATGCTGCTCTGCGTGGGAAGCACTTCCGACCCTTTTCCGTCCATGTTGTGAAGGTTTTGAAATTTTTCAAAAAATGGGTTTAGTTCGTTGTTAAGTTTCTATTTTTAGTATGTTTGGAGAAGATGAAGTTTGCAACTTCATGGAGTAGTTTGGTTCTCTTCAATGGCGTCACTTGTAAATATTTACACTTCGAAGGGTTTTTTGGGTTTTTTGCCTTGTGGCATTTTTGTAAATATTGACAATCAGAAACATGCGACTTCGCGGAGTAGTTTTGGCCGTTTTTTTAGCAATTCCCTTTGGTACTATCCTCGTGCTCAGACCCACCAAAATCATCAATCAAACCAATGGTTAATGTTTATGGTCCCGGACTAGAGCTGTTAGAGAGCCTTTCAACCCGTTAACCCGCCTGGGACCGGACCGATAAGACCCGTCCGAGACTGGTCCGAATAGCTTAGAGAGTGGGTTGGAAGCCAAATTTTTGGACCGACTCTCTTACCGGTCTGGACCGGTCCGCCCGGCAACCAGCCCGATAAGAGAAATACATAAATTTCTATGTATATTCTTAACTAAAACCCTAAAGAAAATTATGAAGAACTAACAAACCCGCCCGTTAAGAGGCGGACCGGACCGACTCGATTCTTAACGAGCCGGTCCCAATCCATAATATCTAGCTCCCTCGCTTAGCGGTCCGACTCGATCCGTCCGATAGCTTATCGAGTCGGTCTCGGTCTCGTCCAAACCCGGACCGACCCGTCCCGATAACACCCCTATCCCGGACATGCAAAATAATAATCGTGGGCCGGGTTCGGGCCGGCCCGCATGAGTCCGTTTTTGACATTTGAGTCCGAACCCGACCCGATCCGTTTCCGGACTCATATTTTCAAACCCGAGCTCATCCGTTAATGTCCGCCGATCAACCCGGCCCGACCCGCGGACATTAATTTTAATATTTTTTATTTTATTTTAAATATATTATTTTTATAATATTATTATTTTTATATATATTATGATTTTCGGGCCGGAACGGACCAGACAAATTTGAAACCCGAACCGGCCCGTTCTAAGTTCGGGCCGGACAAAACCCGGTCGGACCGGATCGGGTCGGGCCAGGTCGGGTCGGACAACATCCGAATCGCCACCCTTAGTAATATTGGTTTTGTTTAAATTAATAAAAGGTAAAATATCATTTAAGATCCAAAACCCAAACTATTATCCACCTAAAATCTATATTTTTATTATTTTTCGAAAAATAACTATTTTAGTTAAATATTTATCATTGAAGATCTACTAATTCCTTAAATACCCTTATTCATTTATATAAAAGACTTTTAGACTTATACTTTACTTTTTTTCCAATTTTCTTTCTCTCTCTATACATGAATAGAATAGCTTCATTTTTTCCCTCAATTTTCTTGTTTTCTTTTGTTTTCATATGTTTTTTGTTGTGTTTTTAGTTGATTTCGAAGTTTGATTTTGGATATATGTTTACATAAGTGGATTTGTGTGTTGTAAGTCGAAATTAGATTTCAGAATACTAGAAGTACTCGAGATATGTTTTTGTTTCTGATTCTTGGTTTTTATCTGGTTTTTACGTTGGTAATGTAGTTTATTTGTTGTATTTTAGTTAGTTTTTCGTCGATTTTAGTCTGTTTTGAGTTTATGAGATTTTGCTGTCGAGTAAAACAGCTCAGGGAAGAAGATGCGAAACGTTTGTATTTGTACTTACTGAGAGTTGCGAAACTTGTAATTCTTCTGGAATGGTAGATGCAAAAAACATGTTTTTGATAGATGCGAAACGTTATTTGTTCTAAATCTTTTTTTTGTAATCCATAACATATCATTAGTGGTACTAGTTTGTTCATCTTAGTGGTATTTGTTCTAAATCTTTTTTTTGTAATCCATTTGACAGCTTCCCAATGAATTTTCCCTGGGTTTGACATAAACCTACTCACAACTCCCACTGCATAACTAATGTCTGGTCTTGTACAGACCATTGCATACATCAAACTTCCAATAGCTGAGGCGTAAGGAACCTTAGCCATGAAGTCTTTTTCTTCATCTGTCTTAGGGGATTGATCCTTGGATAAACGAAAGTGACCTGCCAATGGTGTACTAACTGGCTTTGCATCACACATGTTAAATCTCTTCAAAACGCGATCGATGTACTCTGACTGAGATAACTGCAGAACTTTTCTATGCTTATCTCTTATGATTTGCATTCCAAGAATCTTCTTCGCCGGACCCAAGTCCTTCATGTCAAATTCTTTTGACAATTGTAGCTTCAATCTTCTAATATCATCCATATCTGAACCTGCTACTAACATATCATCAACATAAAGTAGCAAAATGATATAACTGGACTTACATCTTTTAAAATAGCAACAGTGGTCCGCATTACACTTCTGAAAACTCTCTTTGTGCATAAAACCGTCAAATTTCTTGTACCACTGTCTTGGAGCTTGTTTTAAACCATACAAACTTTTCTTAAGTCTGCATACCATGTTTTCTTTCCCTTCTTTTAAGAAACCTTCTGGTTGATACATGTATATCTCCTCATCCAAATCCCCGTGAAGAAATGCAGTCTTCACATCTAACTGTTCAAGATAAAGGTCTTCAATGGCAACAATACTCAACACTGATCTAATAGTATTGAGCTTCATAACTGGAGCAAAAATATCGGTGTAATCAATTCCTTCCTTTTGCTGGAACCCTTTGACAACTAGTCGTGCTTTGTATCTCTTAGAGCCATCATGCTCATCTTTCACCCGATACACCCATTTGTTATGAAGTGCCTTCTTACCCATTGGTAACTCAGTTAGGTCCCATGTATCATTTGAGATTAAAGACTTCATCTCATTTTTCATAGCAAACTCCCACTTACTAGCATCACTGGTCTGGCAAGCTTCATCATAGCATTCAGGTTCTCCTCCATCGGTAAGTAACAGATAGTTCAAGTATCTCCTGTTGGGTACATGGGGTCGGGAAGATCTTCGCAAAACAGGAACTGCCTCGGTCGGCTGTAGGGTATCGGATTGTTGTCGATAGGTCTGTCCAACAGACTCTCCTTCTTGAGGGGTTAATCTGATCGACTCTAATTCTTGACTATCTGGGACTCCCTCGATATCTGCAAATACTGATTCATACGGCTTTGAGTCATTTGCTTCAGTTTTATGTCTGTCCTTGTACATCACTGTTTCATTGAAGATCACATCTCTGCTTCGTATCATCTTCTTGTTCTCCTCATCCCAAACACGATAACCGAACTCATCTTCGCCATAGCCGATCAGGAAACATTTTTTCGATTTCGGATCAAGCTTGTTCCTGCCTTGGTCACTTATATGAACATATGCTGTACAACCAAAAACTCTTAGATGTGATAATTTTATATCCTTACCACTCCATACCTCCTCGGGTATTCGATGTTCTAAGGGAACCGACGGGCCTCGGTTAACCAGGTAAGCCGATGTATTGATTGCTTCTGCCCAGAACTGCTTTGGTAAACCAGACTGTATTCGAATGCTTCTGGCTCTTTCTGTCAACGTTCTGTTCATACGATCGGCAATACCATTGTGTTGAGGCGTACCTGGAACGGTTCTCTCCATCCTGATACCATGCTCATAGCAAAAGTTCTTGAATTTGGTGTCCTCATATTCACCACCATTATCAGTTCTCAGCTTTTTAATCTTCAGACCTGTCTCATTCTCAACCATAGATTTCCATCTCCTAAAAACATCAAACACTTCAGATTTATGCTTCAGAAAATAAACACATACCTTTCGAGAATGATCATCGATAAATGTCACAAAATAGTGTTTCCCTCCTATAGATGAAACAGTTGTTGGCCCCCAAACGTCAGAGTGAACAAGCTCCAGCTTTTCTTTCTTTGGGGTTCTACCACTCGTCTGAAAACTGACCCTTTTTTGTTTTCCAAGTATGCAATCTTTACACATGTCTATATCGACTGACTTCAGACCTGGAAGCTTCCCATTTGAGTACATAATTTTCATACCCTTCACACTGATATGGCCAAGCCTCTGGTGCCAAACATTTGGATTTTCGTTTCCTGCTGCTATTGTAATTGAACAGCTCGTCTCTGCTGTCTTGTAAAGAGTACCACTCTTCTTTCCGCGAGAAATCGTCATTGCTCCCTTTGAAATTTTCCAATTGTCACCATAGAAGATCGTACTATAGCCTTCGCTAGCCAACTGCCCTACTGAGATTAAGTTCTTTCTCAGACTGGGGATATGTCTGACATCTTTCAGTTCCCATACAGACCCATTCAACTTAATCTTCACAGTACCTTTACCAATAATATCACAAGGTTGATCATCACCAAGATATACTTTTCCAAGGTTACCAGGTACATACCTCTCGAAGAATTCTTTCTTCGAAGTCGCGTGAAACGATGCTCCGGAGTCTAATACCCAAGACTCTTCCCTGCTTTCTAAGGAGCATATTAACGCATCGTCTCCTTCTGAAGTGATATTTGCCTCTGTCTTCTTCTCTTGTTCCTTTGGTTCTCTCTTGCACTGAAATTTAAGGTGCCCGGTCTTCCCACAATTCCAACACTCTATGTTTCTCAACCCCTGGGAATTTTTAGGATTCCTAGACTTGGACCTCCAGTCTCTTGATTTGCCTCGGTAGTTCGATTTACCACGTCCATATAATCTGGTTGAATTTCTTCCTCTTGATTCTGTCTGTAAGACTAAGGAGATTGATGACTCACCTGATTCTCTCCTTCGAATCTCTTCACTGAGAACTAGGTCACGAACATCATCAAATTTCAACTTATTGCTTCCTGATGAGCTACTCACCGCAGTGACAGTAGCATTCCAACTATCTGGTAGTGAAGACAACAGTATCAATGCTCGTATTTCTTCATCAAAATTAATTTCAACTGAACTCAACTGGCTTGTGATTATATTAAGTTCATTGAGGTGTTGAGCTACCGAAGCGCCTTCCATCATTCGCAAATTGAATAAACGCCTCATCAAGTGAACTTTGTTAGACGCTGATGGCTTTTCATACATACTGGAGAGAGCCTTCATAAGACCCGTCGTGGTTGTTTCCTTTATGATGTTAAAGTCAACGTTGCGGGATAGCGTCAATCGGATGACTCCAAGAGCTTGTCTATCAAGAAGGGTCCAATCTTCATCTTTCATACCTTCTGGTTTCTTTTCTGAAAGGGGTTGATAAAGTTTTTTCTGGTACAGATAATCTTCAATCTGCATCTTCCAGAACCCAAAATCTACACCATCGAATTTTTCGAGTCTCACCTTTCCTTCGTCTGTAGCCATTGCTCCCACTCAAATCTGATTTCCTTTGGATCGCTACCACCCTGGCTCTGATACCAGTTCTAAGGGAAATATGCTAATTTCCTGTCAAATCAGATCAAAAGAAAAAAAAGAAAAAGGAAAGCACAAAAACAAAAGTGAAATCAAAGACACAATTGTTAACGGAGTTCAGCAAATTATGCCTACGTCTCCGAACCTGCTGCAGATCGATTTTATTAGGAAGAAGACAGTGACTGCCGTTTTTTTGGTGAATACACAAAACCCTAACACTAGGTTTTATAGAGACTGTAACACTTAAATAAGAGAAAAATATTACAGTCCTTAATGTGTAATTTATAACCCCCTAAAATTACACTGTCTTTTCAATTCACTCCAGTTCTCTTTAATGTGCCTACCACTTGCCTCATCTCCACTGTTTTCACATTCTACTTGAAGGTTATGATATATCTTACTCAAGTGATGGCAAGCACTAGCTTCATTGGAAATGCAGATAAGTTCAGAAAAACTTAACATAAGGGATAGCCGCAACCCCCAATAAAAATCTATCATGTGAAAAGAAAACTCATTTTCTCTGACCTGGTGGGAAAACTCTCCCGCATCAGGCACGCAGATTACGACTTTGTAAAAGATCCCATATTTGATCCTAAATACTTTGATGGGGTTTTCTCTTACATTTAACTATAACTAATGGCTAACAGACAAAAGAATTGGTCTGAAAATTCTCTCTTATCCACTACGGACAGAAAGGGCGACGGTGACGACTCTCTCTTTTTACTTTGGAGTCCTCTTAGGAGCAATTTCTAGGTTAAAAAAAGACAAATTATTAGTAGATTGTTCAAAATGGGTTCCCTAGGTTTTCTAAAATTCAACTATGGAAGGGGCTATTGACAAATTTCTAGGTTTTCTATGACCTTATTAAGGTTGATAGGGTCGAGGGTTATCACCAAATAGTTTAAATAACAACCTCAACGTCTCAATTGACCAACTATTCAACTAATAATGAATCTTACAAGAATAAGGAAGATAATTTGATATATTACACACATTTTTGCAAATGGTAAGGATGTAGTCCAATTATTAGCAAGTTCAGAGCTTCTGATAAAGTTACAAAGAAAATTTGAATCACACAATGCTTGCATATAAGATAAATACTTAAAAATGAATTTGGGTTCTTTATACGCATATTTCTCCCAATTAATCTGAGTCGCTAAATTAAAATTTCATTTACCATCCATATAATTCTCGTATTATTATGTTTTCAAAATATTAGGAAAATGAATCAACACGATTTTGATAGGTGCACGTGTATGTCAGCCGCATTAAAAAAGAAGTATTAGTAGCGGTACCACCTTCACATATCTCAACATATCCAAAATAATATGAGATTCTCATAGTGTAGTGCATGTCAACGGTCCACTTAACAACGTGAAGTTTAAATGTTATTGTCATATACTTATATACGTTGCTGTTTCACGTTTATTACCTACCTCATTAAAAAACTTCAAGTAGTCTTTTAAGGAATTTACTTTCAAACTAGAGTTCTCATATGGTTATACCTTATGAATATACTATACTCCTTATATTGATGAGGTAGTACACAATAAAGACTAATAAATTAAAAGGTAGTTTGCAAGTAATACAAGGTGATCCGATTATTGGACGACTAATGATAGACAAGGTAACCAAAGAAAAGATAAACATTAACAGTATGAAAAAAATAAGAATAACCAGAGTTGAATAACGGTCTAAAAGATGAAGGGAATATTATACCCAATGGAAGTAAAAATCGAGCGCTTAAACATGAAGTCCGAGTAGGCAATGTTCAACACAATGGAAGCACAAATCGAGCACTTTACCTTGAAGCCCAAACTAATAATCGTAACTAAATTACACGTGCTACAATACATGTAGTGCTTAGAAACGTGTCTATGCATTTATTATGAATATGACCAATGTTAAAGGTGGTGATGGTAAAACTTGGTTCAAGGGTAAAATCAGGTTTTAAACCTAATCTGGTTGATATTAAGTATTTTGTAAGAGGTTGTGAGAGAAAGGAGGTGTGTCTTTGTATTTAATGTTTTTAAAAAAGTCCAACCCCTATAATGATGTTGGTTAGGGTATTTAATTTTTTTTTATCTAATTCATGGGTTGTGCAGTCAGATCTTATAGTCGGTTCAATCATATGAGCCCCCAAGCCCAAGAAATGAGGTATTAGGTATTTAGCTGATTCATTATTCCACTCAAACCACTGTTCATCCATTGACTTTTATTCGATCTGTCCAAATTCCCTTCGGATAATATCAGAATTACTGCTGATATGCTTCAAGTGATATCCGAACTAATCATATACCCCCCCTTAGCTCCTTTAAAAAATATTTGGAAGAGCTAACCATGACGAATAATGTATGATCTACCTTCAAGTGAATTTAAAGGGTCTACCAATCAGTTTATTATTAGTCCTCTTTTACACGTGTCAGTTTCTTGTTGGACCTACTAGTCGTTTTCTCCTAGGTACTTGTAGCTAAATTTCCAAAATTTATGGGGCTATAATTATTACACTTTAATCATTATTTAGCCGATTCACTTCCCATAGGTAAAGCACTCAAGTAGACTATTTTTCTATATAAGTATAATTTTTTACTGTTTCCATTTCTAGAGTAAGTAAAAATTTCAAATTTCAAATCTAGAGGAAGAAGCTTAGAAATCTCACAAGTGTTCAACTCCTCCAATATTTCTCAAGATTTTTATGTTCACAACAATAACTGCTTTAGTTAAAGGCGGCTGGCTCAACTTGTCTGAGTTAGACAGAGAGAAAAGAGAGGCCATACTCGCTGCCAGACTACCTGCGTCTCCTGGTGGATTGATTATAGTAGAGGTATCAGAGCCGGGCATGAGTTCATCTTCTCAGAGAGCATTATTAGTTTCAAAGAAAACTTATCTTGCTCCATCTTCAACAAATCTTGAACAGCCAGAACTACCAGTTCAGATAAACGAACGACCTGTTACCAAAACCAGAGCCGTTACCAGTCGTAAAGCTCCATCTCTTTTTGTTATAAAATACTATGCAATTATCACTAAATGGCTCAAGCACAGAATATATGCGAATGAAAAATTTAAATGAAACACAGGATTTAACGTGGTTCGACAATTGTCTATGTCCACGGGCGCCGCCAGAGAAAAGAGTTTCACTATGATAGAAAAGGTTACAGATTTCAAATTGTGTTTTGTGTCGCCCTAGTAATCTATTTATAGGGAATTAATAGACTTACTAGACTATGGGCCTAATGGGCTCATACCAATAGACTGGCTCTTTTGAAGTGATTGGATAATATCATTATCACAACACAAAACTGTCCTGCCGGACACAGTACACTGTCAAGGCACTATTCGAACTGCCGGACACAGTACACTGTCAAGGCACTATTCGACTCATTCATAACACTTTTTATTTCTATGGGGTCGGATATGGAAGAGAGTCCACCTCGAAGAGTTACTAGGATTTCTAAATCCAAAAATGCAACTCTAACTGTCAAGGTGGCAGAGAAACTCAATGAAGGTTCTACAAGGTTAGAGTCTATAGTACTGCCTACTTTGAATCCAAGCCTATCGATTCCTCCCACCATAACTTCTCATACTGAGACAGAAGACACTGGGCTTAAGTCGGCTGATCAACCGCCACAAATAATGGAGAAGACGATGGGAGATAGTGGGAAAGATACCCCGTTAGTGACCTCCGGACATAGTGGTGACACCAGTAGAGTTTGGGAAAAGAAAAAGGTAGTAGCACAACATGCTGTCGAACCGCTTTGGGAGTGCATTGTTGGGCACGTGGGGCCTAACGTTTCCAAGGTCATTGCTAAGTACTTGTAAGCACTTCAAAATATCTCTTATGTGTATACCCACACTGCTAAGTTGGATAGAATAAGGAAGAAATGGGATTTTCGGAGTCCATAAAGGTGAGAATTTCCATCCTTGATGAGACTCTAATGGATAGTTATGCTAAAGAACTAGTGGTATATACCGAAGTACTTAACCGGGGTCTTCGATTCCCTTTGGACCCAGAGATAGTTAGATACTTTCACTTAGTAAAGCTATGTCTAAGTCAGTTAAACCCAAATTTTTGGTTTATTTTATTAGCCATCATCATTGCGTCAAGACTTTCCCAAATTCCAATGCCCATGGAACAATTTGCTGCTGTGGCCGGTTTGTGTCAAAAGCATCATATCCTCTTCTATTATTTCAACATGGGGAATGATTACAAGGTGGTTGATGATTTGCTGGAGGCTGATAAGCCTTAGAGGAATTAATTCCTCTTCATCAGTGCTTCTTGAGAAAATGGAAAGAATATCACTTCCAAAGGAACTCCAAGCGCCTTAAATAGATACTGGAAATGTTCAGGTAAACACTCTACAAGTAATATTAAATTTCACATCGGATGATAATATTAAAACTTCACATAAGATTTATCTTTCAGTGTTTTCAACGATGTTCTCAGAACATTTGGAAGAAGGACGAACCACTTCTTTAAAGCTAAATAAATGGGCTACAGAGAGTTGGAGAACTGGATTCCATAATTGTTTTACTGCAGCTAACATGGTAAGGGCCTATCTATGGAGAACAATCTTAACCAATTAGCTCTTACGGGAACAGTTTACTAGTCCTCCTAAAGTTGCTGATATCTTCAAACAGACTAAGGAAAAAGTTGGTAAGATTTATATACCAGCCAGGGATAAGGATCATAGTCATCTCGAAAAAATCAAGAAGAAGAAGAATAAGAAAAAGAAGAAAGGTGGAGATTCCTCTCAGGGGCTTCTCGATATGGGTAGTTCGGGATTGTCAAGAGAGATTGATGTTGCATTATTAGAGGCTGTCGCGGTAATAGTAGGTGAGACCAAAGGGCCACAACATCCTCCAAAAATCAAGAAGAAAAAAGGGCACAAGAGACACCAAGAGGGTAGTGATAACAGGGTAAAAAATAAGAAGAAAGTGACCATCAGTTCGGAGATGATACTCTGATCCGAGGTCATTCCTCTTATCCTTCCCACTAAACTGAAGTTACACCTTAAGAAGAGGTATATGCCGATCCTTATTGTCCACTATTTCGTACCGCTGACCAATCTTCTGTTGAAGGTGATGTTAACCTGGATGATATAGGAAACTTGTACTTCAGTGAATTTGATAAATAAGACTTTGATCGAACCTTCCCTTAATCAACCAAAATAGCAAATGTAGTGATTCATGATGGTGAATCTTTTGAAGTACATAATGAGCATGATACCTTCGGATATGCAGTCTTAGGCTACATTAGACCAATAGTTGACTTGGAAAGAAAAGTCAGAGCTCAGACTAAAGACATCACTTGCCTTTAAACTAACAATCAAGGCATGAAGGATTCCCTCGTGACCGAACATAAGACAGTTGAAACTTTGGGCAAATAAAAAGAGTAACTGAGTGCTGATTTGGAACAAGTTATGGCCGATCAAGAAAAATCACGAACCAACTATACCGAACTACAATCTACCACTTCCCAAGAACTTAAATTCTTGAATGAAGCACTGACCAAGAAGAATACTTCCAAGGAACAACTATCCAAGGAGAAGAAGTAATTACAAGATCTTCTCAAGAAAAAAAATGATGAGATCACCTCTTTGAAGGAAACAAAAGCGCAAGATAGCTGCTGCAAGGAATGAATATTCTAAGGGGATGTTGAAATCCATGGAACCGAGGGAAGAGTCAGTCAAATCGGATATGGTCCTTTTGTTCCATGCAAATTTTCCCAAGTGATCTCTTGGGAAACTGTGGAGTTTTGTGCCGGATGACGAAATTATCTTCCATACTATGGCACAAAGTGATAAATTCAACATGACTTCGGATGACTCCAAATCTGATGATGAAGTTGAGGAGGGCTTAATTAATGATAAAAAGAAAAAATAAAAAGTTAATATTGAGAAGAAAACTAAAAGGAACGAGCCCTAAGGTTAACTATTTTTACTGTATTGGTATTCAGAATCGAAGTCCTTGGAGTATGCAAGGCCTTTTGTTGTTTTAATACCGGATTTTATAGAAACTCTAGTTATACAAGTTTTTTGGTTTGCAAGGCATTTGTGACGTGGATCAGAATCTTTTATAATCATATTCGTATTCCATGTCATTTCAACTTTCACTTACTTAGTATTTGTTCATTGTTCTTTTTTATACATTTATTAATATCATAGTTCGGACTAATTTTGAACCTTGAAGGAAGGAAGAGTAGCCTATATATATGTGCTTTCATACATCCTATAAACTAAAGTAAATAAAGACTCTTGCGTGGCTGTATATGGAGTGGTCCAGTATGCCCATAGTACTTCTTTCAAGTAACTCGCTCATTTCCCAACATCTCCTTCTAAATTCTTTTTAAAACCTGATAGAGTTGTCCAATTTGCTACTTCAACATGTTCATTGGCCCGGGGGTGAAAATGAGAAGAAAACAATGTTGAATTCCTCTAGATGCACAAAAAATATCCATGTCCTTATTATCAAACTGAGGTCCATTATTTGTGGTGATGCGTTTAGGAATTCCAAATCGACAACATATGTTGGAGAGAATAAATTTAATGACTACCTTAGAGGTTGTTCTGGACAAAGTTGCAACCTCTATTTATTTGAAGAAGTAATCTATTGTCGTAATTATGGTACGACAACCCCCTGAATCCATTGGGAGGGGCCCAACTAGATCAAGTCCTCATCTATTAAATGGTATAGGCTCAGATATTAATTTCATGGGGACTGCTGGCACATGAATGACATTTCTATATCTTTGAATAGGATCACATCTCTTCACAAAATATTTAGCATATGCCATTATGGTAGGCCAATAATATCCTACTAGTAAGACTCTTCTAGTTAAAACTTTATAACCATAATGTGCTAACCCTTCTCCATTATGCAATTCTGATAGAATATTATGGGACTCATTAAATCTGAGGCAACGTAGTAGAGGCATGCTGGAAGACTTTTTTATAAAGAAATCCCCTCAAGACTAGGAAACCACAAGCTTTATATCTCACTTTCTTAGCCAAATATTTGTCCGGACGTAGAACTCTGTTAGTAATACACGCTTGGATTTCATTTCTCAAATCTTTAGAAAGTGCATCGGATATGTCCAAATATTCTCCAACTTCAACTTTGTTTTCTATAGTTGCATCTATAGAAGGAAATTCTTGCATAAGAATCTAGGGATACACTTCAGAGTATATGATAGTAGCTAAGGAATCTGCTATGGTGTTTTCTAATCTGGGAACGTGCTCATATCTGACGCATTTAAAGCCAATGGTGACTTCCTTTAACACTTGTAAACATTTTATCAAGTGTTCTTTCCTGGCTTCAGATTTCCCTTGAGCTTGATGGATAAGAAATTAGGAATCACTTACTAGTTAGAATCTTTTAGCCCTACATATATGACATAACCTCAAACTAGCTATGGCTGCTTCATACTCTGATTCATTGTTGGATGCTCTAAAGAAAAAATGTATGGCTGGTACATTGTATCTCCATAGAGAGAGGTTAGGAAAATTCCATCTCCACATCCCATTGTACTAAACCCATCGTCCGTTCGGACTACTCATTTTTTTTAAACTTAGTGACTTCTGCTTCTTCACGAGGCTGTTTAGAGTGGAAGTCTACTAAGAAATCAGCCACGACTTGAGCTTTGACTGTTGTTCGAGGCAAAAAATCAAAGTTATATCTCTACGCTCAACTGACCACCTAGTCATTCTTTCAGATATGTTAGCATTTTGCAACACATTTTTCAAGGGAAAATAAGTTCGAACTATGATTAAATGTGCTTGAAAGTAAGGCCTCGTCTTTCTAGCAGCTATCACCAATTCCAAAGCCAGATTTTCTAATTTTAAATACATTTTCTCAGCTTTTAATAAACTCTTGCTTATATAGTAAACTGGACGAGGGTAATTATTCACTTCTCGTACTAACACAACACTTATAGCATGCTCTAATACGACGAAATACATATAGAGCCTTTCTCCATCAACATGTTTGAATAATGTCTTGGGTGAGGAAAAATGACTCTTAATTTCAAAGAAAGCTTCATCACAGTTAGGAGACCAATTGGAGTCTTTTGCATGTCTCAAGACTTGGAAAAATTGAGTACATTTGTCTGATGACCTTGAAATAAATCGGTTTGAAATTGGTAATCTTCTAGTTACCATCTGGACTTCTTTAGTATTATATGTTGGATCCATATCGAACAATGCATTTTACAGATCCGGGTCACCCAAAATCTCTTTCGCACTTATTATATAGCTAAAAAATTTACCGTATCGGACACCAAAATAACTTTCTCCAGATTTAATTTCAAATTGATGGCCTCTAGGTTGGAGAAAGTTTTCTAGAGATCAGAGATATTATCCTCTTTTTTAGGAATCTTGACCATGATATAATCGATGTAAGCTTTTATATTTCCTTTGATCTGATTAGCAAAGGCTTTATTCACCAGTCGTTGATAACTGACTCCAGTATTTTTTAACCTAAACGACATTACCTTATAACAAAAAAGCCCCATATCGGTAATAAAAATAGTATGGTATTTATCATCAGGATTCATTTGTATTTAATTATACCTAGAGAAGTCATCCATTAAAGACAACAAATTATTCTTTGATGTAAAGTCCACAAGCTGATCTATCGGGGCACTGGGAAAGGATCTTTAGGGCAAGCTCTATTGAGGTCTGTGAATTCAATGCACATACATAATTTTCCATTATTTTTCTTGACCAAAATAGGACTATCTGTCTAAAGGGGGCATTAAGATTCTTTGATATGCCCCATTTTGGTCAATCGATCTATTTCTTGGACAATGACTTCAAATTGTTATTTTGACAATGATTTTTTTCTTTGTACCACTGGCCCAACATCAGTTCAGATAGATAGTTTGTTACTAATCACAGTAGCTGGCACTCCTAGTCACATCCTCGTTGCACCATACAAACACATGTAAATTATCAGATAAAAAAGATTACAATTTTTCTTTTAGCTTTAATGGTAGTTTAGATCCGAGCGTGACACTTTTACCTTCTGACAATTACTGAATTTCTACCTCTTCGACTGGGATTACCGCACTAGGAGCCTCCCTCGGATTTTTTATATTGTTTTGGTTGGCAGAAGGCTCCATTGATTGTTATTCATTGTTAACCTTTACTGTTTCTAGTGATTTCGAAGCAAGAGCATATGCATAGCATTCACTGGCTACCTTTTGGCTACTTCGAACGACGCCCACTTGCCCTCCCACAACATTTTTGAAACTCTGATGAACCGTGGAAGCTATCGTATGCATCTTGAATAGCAAACACCTACCAAATATAGCATTTTAAAATGTCGGAAAATCAACTACCACAAACAAAACTCTTACCAACTTCTTGAATGACCTTTTCCCCAATAAAAGCTCTTCTTCAAATTCCTCAATTACATCAATCGTACTTCCAGTAAACCCCACAATGGTCCTATTTGAATGCTGGATAACTGAAGGATTTTTCATTTTCTTGTAAGATGATAGAAATAATATATTTTTTGAACTCTCAATGTCAAATAAAATACGTCGTACATCATTTCTTCCAATAAATACCCATATTACCACAACATCTTCACGTGGCCCATCAAGGCCTCTTAAATAATATTCATCAAAGACAATGACTGGAGCAAGGCTTTGATAAAGATGTGTAGACATTTTTCCTTTTATCTGAGTTGTTAGGGTATTAACATGTCTTTTTCTTGAGTAGCTTGAAGGTGCAGTCACAATATATCCCCAAAACAATAGTAAGGGATTAAAAAAAGTTACGCAGATTTGATACTGTAGAAATATTTTATACTATTATTCCAAACTGATTCGGATTTGGGTCATGATCTTGATATTCCAAATCCACATCAATTATTTCCATAATTACCATAACATCTTCTTCTCTAGATGCTCTTATGATTTTTCCTTGACTAGTTGGAGATGCGGCTCGGGTTGTATTTGCATTAGATTGGGTATTGACTGGCATATTCCCTCATTGTTGTTTTTTTAACAAAAGCTAACAACTTCTCTCTCTCAATTAAGTTTTGCACTTCTTGTTTTAGTGAAATTCAGTCTTGGGTATCGTGACCCACATCATTGTGGTATTTACAAAAACCAGTATTTTGATTCTCTCTAAGAGACTGAATTGGTGTTGGTTTCCTAAAATGCATAACATTCTTAGTATTATCATAAATGGTAGCCACACTCTCCCCTAGTTCGGCAAACCATTCGGGTTGAACCCATGGACCCCTCTTGGGTTTAAATTGTTAGAACTTAGTTGACTGATTATATTTTGGCCGATGTGATCCTTGTCCGGAATCTTTTGGCCTGCAATTAATTGTGACCTGATATTGAGTACTAGCTAGTGGAATTGGTGTTGTTGGAGCATACATATTTTGGTGTGGTACTCTAGATTTCTTAGTCTCTTCCACCATAATCTGTTTTTTTACCTGATTTAACAGTTCGCCCCATGTCATCGTTTTTTCTGAGTTATCGAATTCGCCAATTCATCCAGATTTAAACCTTTCCTTAGAGAAACAATGGATATTTGTTCAAAACAATCAGCCAACCCGTTTTTTGTATTCATAAAATGGATGATGTATTCTTTCAAAGATTCATTCGACTCTTGGGAACAATGGATGAAAGTGGCACCATTCCCTTTAAGCTTCTTACTTCCCACGAACTGTCTCTGAAATTCCATCCAAAATATATCAAAGTTATTTATTGATCCTTATGGCAAACTATTATACCACTTTAAAATACTTCCTTTGAAAGTTTGTGAGAAATCCTAGCATAAAAAAATTTCATCATCATCGAAATTCATCATAAAATTGTTGAACTGCTCGAGATGATTATCGGGGTCTTTACTCCTATCATACTTCTCCATTTTGGAACTGTCAAACCTCATGGACAAATGTTTGAATGGTATTTTTTAGGACAATGGTGATTACCTCCAATTACGGTTACAACTTAATATTGTATCTTCATTAGGAGTGGAAAATATACCTGGTTTAGATTGGGTAGCAAATTGACCACTCAGTAGATTATCAATACAGTGATCTAGCCGACCATTTTATTTTTTCTTAATATTTATCCTTTTTCATTTTCCCTTCCAATCCTTTTTCCTTGAATGTTTCTTGGTTAACCTTGTTTTCTTTTTATGTCGGCCCTGCTCACTACTAGATGAAGAAGACCCCTCAGAGTCAGAACCATTGATGGAACTATCAGAAGAATTCGATGCACTTTTTACTTGCTTTGCCTGATGTTCCTTTTAAAGATTAGTATGAACTTTCGGGGACTGATCATTCTCACCTTAGTTGTTATTGTCCCTGGGCTCATCTGTAGATATACCTCTCGCATCAGACTTTTCTTTCAACGATATTTCTGCCTGCCTTTGGGCCCTCAAAGCTTCAATCTCAGCCCTCAACTGATCACGTTCATCTTGCATGAATGGTCTTTCGTCAGTATTATGATTGACATGAGACACAGTAGAATGCTCATTTTCATCTTTTATTACTTCATTTTCATGAGACAACACTTCTGACATATTGAGATCCATATCTCAAAGATTTCGAACTTCATATTATAATTAAGGTTTTGAATAGAGCTATTCAGGTACCTCTAGCTCCCACTGTGTTCACCAATTTGGTGATGGTAAAGCTTGGTTCAAGTGTAAAATTGGGTTTTAAACCTTATCTGGTTGATAATAAGTATTTTTGTAAGAGGTTCTGAGATAAATGAGGTGTGTCCTTGTATTTAATATTTTCTAAAAAGTCCAACCCTTATTAATGATGTTGGTTGGGACATTTATATTGTTCTTCTCTGACCCATAGACTGTGCAGGTCGAATCTTATAGTCGAGTCAATCATATGAGCCCCCAAGCCCAAGAAATGAGGGGATAGGCACATAACTGAGTCATTGTTCCACTCAAGCTACTTTTTATCCATTGATTTCTATTTGATTTATCTGAAATGCCCTTTGGATAATATCAGAATCACGGTGATATGCTTGCGATATCCGAACTGATCAAAAGGCACGATTAACATGTTTTAATGACATCATCTTGTAGGTAAAGTTAGAAGTAGATTTTAGACTCATGACACATGACTTCAAACAATTATTGGTTTGAAGACATAAAGTTATTTGATGGTGGTAATGTCAAACTAAGGAATGATTAACCATGTGTTATGATGAGAATGATAGCTCAAGTTTTCTACGTGACTTGAGAGAGTGGTAACACATGTGAGGTATGTCCTTGAAGTCAAATGTACCTTCTTCCTATTAGAATGTTAGACAATGAAGGGTTTAACTATAGGGGTGGAGACGAAAGAGTGAGAATTCTGAAAAACTCACTAGTTGCTATGAAAGCCTATAAGATTAATAATATGTTAGTTCTTGTAGGATCTCTAGTGGTTGGAGGTGTGTTTATTGTAAAGAGTGATTCTACGTAGATGTAGTACTTGAAGTTATGATATTTGAGTGCGATGGACCTAGGTAAACTTAGAAAACAAGGGATGTTGGATGGTGACAAAGTTAAGAAGTTAAGATTTTGTGAGAAAATTCTATACTTGGGAAGAGTAAGAGAGGGTTAAATTCTTGACAGCAACCATACAACACCGTATGTGCTTGAATATGTTTATTATCCATTTGAGAACCTGCAAGGCATCCTACAAAAGGAGGTGTAACATATGTTGTCTCCCTAATTGATGATTGTTCTAGAAAAGTATGAGTTATACTTTTGAAGACCAATAATGAAGCATTCGATGATTTTAATAACTAAAAGAAATTAGCGGATAATCAGACTGAAAATATACTAAATAAATTAAAGAGTAACAATGGTTTTAAATTTGTGAATGAAACATTCACATTGTTATAAATTAGAATTGTTATGCATAAAACCGTGAAAATAACTCCTCGACCCAATGGACTTGTTGAAAGGATGAACCATATCTAACTGGAAAATGTAAGGTGTATGAGTATGACAACTGGAATTGGCCTAAAAAACTAGGGAGACACTGTTAACACAGTTGTATACATCATCAATAAGAGTCCAGTTTTGGTGTTGGATTTTAAATTCTCACAAAATAATGTAGTCAAAATTAACTATTGTTTATACATTTGAAAGTGTTCGGATATAAGTTTGTTCATCGCCTATTATTAAGGTGTAAAAAAGTATACGCTATGGTTAGTGGAACCTGGAAGTCATAAAACTTTAGTTTTCAGAGATATGGTATTCAATGTAGATATTATGCCACATTTATAGAAGGTGGAGACTATACATATTACTGCCAAAAGAGAGATGACGTTAAGATGAACTCTTAAGAAGACAATGAGTTTGACGATGCTTCCGCCAAATATGATTTCATAATTTATACATGTTTGGATCATGTAGATAAAGTTCTACCATTTCATGAGTTTAACTTTGTTCAAGAGTTTGATGGTCCAAAGACTTTGGATGTTCGGACTGAAGAACAACATGATCAAATTGATAATTTTTAGTTGATGAAAGACATACCATAAATACTTAGGAAGCCTACACAGGGGTATGTGTATGTTGATATTATAGGTTATGATTTTTCTATCAAAACACATGGTGAGGTGTTCTTGAACCCCGGAGAGTTATCATTAATAAGGTTTGATGTTGCTGAAGTAAATTGCGAAGATTAAATTCTAGAGAGAGAAAATGCTTAAGAGTTTTTAGAGAGAGAAAACACAAGTACAAATGAGTTTCAAGTAAAAGTGTTTAACCCCTTTCTTAAAGTAGTCTGGTCCTTTATATAGAGGAGCCAAGACTTAGTCTTAAACTGAATCTGTTACAAAAATTTACTAATTGCTATTTAGTCCTTACAAATTATACAAAGTTACAATTGCCTCCTAAAACTTACACCATTCACAAATTAAGGACAAAACTTACATTGATTACAATTAAGTCCCTGAATTTACATTATTTAAAAATTAATCCTTAAAAACCTATTTCCATATCAATCATAATGCTATGAAGAGCAATAATAAGGTGAAGTGGTTGAAGGTCAATGGGGAAGAACTAAATTTTCTGAAGAAACATGGAACTTGGATTCTTGTGAAGCAGTCAAAAGATTAGAAGCTTGTTCGATGTAAATGAATATTAAATAGTAGGAAACATAGTCTTAAAGTTGAATTATTTATGTCCAAAGGTAGACTGGTGGATAAGAGTTTTACGCAAAACAAAAGAGTTGGTTTCTGTTAATATTTTATCCTTAGTTGGGAACTAAACTTTTATAAAAATTATGTAATCAATTATTGTTAAATTTTATATTGAATTAGATCAAATTAATGTTATTACTGCGGAAACTATCAACGTAATTCAATAAAATTTTGAATTTTAAAAAAATTAACGAAATAAATCCATTATAACAATCATAAAAATACTTCGGTCGAAATATCTTTTCAAAGAGTAAAATAAGATGATCATTAATTATCAATTTCCCCTCGGTTAGGGGACATCAAGGTGGGGAGGAGATTCTCTCTCTAAAGAAGACGTTCTTCTTATCTTCTAGGCTATGTTCATGCTTTCTTCTCTTCTACTTCAATGAAGTCTATTATTCATTAATTTCTTGTTCATTTAATCTTGTTATTGTCCTTAATCTCTATCATGGAGATTTACAATAACGAAATATTCGAGGAAGACGATTTTCCAACGTTGGATTCAAGAAATAGAGTAAATAACAAGACTGGAAACTTCATCAAATCTTATGCTAATATTGTTAAAGATTCTCATACTGATACAAATGCTGAATTAATTCCAAAAACTATAACTGATAAAGTTGATCATATAAGCATACAGTATTCTAAAGAGGCCAAAGACTTGCTTATCAGTTCTTCGAAAATTTCAATCGTCGGGAAGTTTGCTTCAGGGTTGCCTAAGAAATCTGTGATGGATCAGTTTCTTTCCTCAAGAACGTTTATAGAAAATTTTAGTTTTTCTAAATGGGATTCCAAGCATATCATTATAGAGTTTGACATAAAGGACGATGTTGCTAAAGTTTTGGCTAGGAATGCCTGGACGATCGGCAGTTCGACGATGAGGTTTCTCCGGTGGAATCCTGACTTTAATGCTAAATATGAGAGCCCTGTTTCATTAGTCTGGTTGAAGATCGAAAAGATCCTTGAGTTTATGTATAGCAGAAAGTTTCTAACGGATATTGTGTCACTAATCGGTGTGCCATACAAGGTCGAATTTCCTGAAGAAAAAAAAAACAGAGCATTTAACAATGTTGTTGTTGCTTTAGTTTAGATGGATGTATCGGTCGTGATTCACAATCAAATATGGATAGGGTTTGGAAAGAACGATGGTTGTTGGTATATGTTTCTTACAGAAATCTGCCTGCTTATTGTTCTGCTTGTTATCATTTGGGTCATGGCATTAACAATTGTTTGAAGGTTGAACAAATTCTTAGTAAAAGAAATGGAAAAGTTGCGTTTATAGAACAAAAGGAAAATCATGTTTTATTATCTAATAAGGAAAATGTTTACAAGATGAGCGACAAATATAAGAATCGTAATCTTAGTTACAATCAGGTCTACAAGCCTAAAGTTAAATCTATTGTTGTTGAAAAGAATTCTACATCTTCAAAAGTGTCTGGTAATACTGGGTCTTGTAAAGATGTTTTGAGCTCGAATGATGTTGTTGCTAAGGAAGTTCAACATGTTGATATTGCTCTTGATGATTCTCAGGGAATACAGAATGAATCTGTAAATGAAAATAAAATCATGAGTGATGATATTGAAATCATCGATGCTTTGAAAAATCTGAATAATGATGTTGAATCAAAGATTTATCAACACTGTAGCAATCATCTTTCTGATAGAAACTCACCTAAACATAATAATATTGGAAGTGAGTGTTCCTCCCTTGTTGGTAAAGTTTTTTCTCCTACTGGTCAAGGATTTTGCAATATTTTGCAAAAGAAACTAAAAGCTGTTAACAAAGGGAAAAAGCCAAGTAAAAGGGTTATAAAATCTCTGCACTTCTCATAGATCAAGAAGAAAAACAAGTCAGTTTCTGATCATGATTAGAGTTTTAAACTAGAATGTGCGTGGTGTTAATAATAAATCTACTACTGGTAGACTTAAAGATATCATTTTTAAAGAAAAAATTAAAATTTTGGCCATTCAGGAGCCCATGGCTAAGTTGGAGATTGAAAAAAATGTTGCTTCTAGGCTTGGGTTTCCTAATTTTTATGCTAATACTACTAACAAAATTTGGGTTTTATGGGCTAATGATATCAGCATTAATGTTATTGATAACCATGAGCAATGTCTTCACATGGAGGTTAACTATCCTGGGGTTGATAGTATGTTTTTACTTACCGTGGTTTATGCTAAGTGTGATAAAATTCAGAGAGGTGATTTATGGGATAAGCTTAGGAATTTTTCTACTGAAAATAATGCTTGGCTTACCTGTGGTGACTTCAATGTGCTGGCTTCTGTGGAGAAGCAAATGGGTTGTACTTCTCTTTCTTAGAATAGCATAAAAGACTTTGTGATTGTCATCAGTTATTATCACCTTGAAGATGCTGGTGTGGTTGGCTCCAAATTTACCTGGAACAAAAACATGAAATGGAAAATAGTAGACCGTGTGTTATTTAACACCAAATGGCCTAACCTTTTAAGTTTCACGCAGGTTATCAACATGGTCAGAACTTGTTCTGACCATGAACTCATTCTCATTTTCTTTTCTAACATAAGTAATAATGGTAACAATAATAAAAAGAGTTTTAAATATTTAAATACTTGGTCAACTGATGATTCTTTTCTCAAGACTTTTGAACAGAACTAGAAGCTTAACATTAATCCAATGCCTAATGAAGTATTCTGGTTTAAGCTTAAGATACTTAACAGTTGTTTGAAGGTGTGGAATAGAAATCAGTTCGGTAATATTTTCAGTAAAGTCATTGAGGCTGAAATCAATGTTGATAAGATGGATGTTATTCACTTGATATAAAATGACTCTACCTCTAGTGCTAATCTTAAGAAGGCCATTTCTATGTATTTAAAAGCTCTAAGGACTGAGGAAGTATTTTGGAGACAGAAGTGTTGTAATACTTGGCTTAAGGGGGCTGACTGTAATTCTAAGTTCTATCATTCTTATGTTGATAAAAAAAAGAAGGAGGAATACTATTAAGGGAATTAAAGATAAGGATTACTGGTATTATGATGATACTAGTATTGGTATGTCTGCTATTAATTACTTTACTTATTACCTGAGTTGTGATTCTTATAGCAGCAAAGAGGAGGAGGAGACTTTGATGGGAAGTGTCATTTTTTATGTTATTCCTAAGATGGTTTCTGATGAAGATAATGTTCTTCTTATGAAACCTGCAAATGAAGAGGAAATATCGGAGATCATTAATAATATGAAGATTGATAGCGTTACAGGTCTTGATGGTTATAATATTTCCTTTTATAAAATTTGTTGGAGTATTATTAAAAGTGACTTATGTACTACTATTAACTCCTTTATTCTTGGTAACAATCTGCCTATGGGTATGTTTGCTACTGGAATCAGTTTGATTCATAAGAACCCTAATCATGTTAATTGGAGTAACTATAGGCCAATTAGCTTGTGCACTATGCTTAACATGATCTTCTCTAAGTTCATTAACACTAGGTTGTTTAATATTCTTCCTAATTTAATCTCTAATAATCAGGCTGCTTTTGTAAGGAGCGGGTCTATTCACAAAAATATCCTAATTGCTAAGGAAATGGCATATGATATTAATAGAAAACCTAGTAAAGGGAATATAATGATCGAGTTGGATATGTCAAAAGAATTTGACAGAATGTCCTTCTCTTTCATTCTTAAAGTTCTTAGTCTCTTTGAGTTTTCTACTAGCTTCATAGACCTGATTTCTAAGCTTATTAAGCATGTAAATCTTTCTATTTTAATTAATGGAAATTCTTATGGTTATTTGCATTCTAAAAGAGGCTTGAGACAAGGTGATCCCTTGTCTCCAAGCCTCTTTATTTTAGGAGAAGATGTCTTAATTAGAGGTCTTGAGATGTTGTTACATTCTAATAAGTTTATGCATTATGCTTCTCGAACAAGAATTTTGTTTCCTTGTACTGCTTTTGCAGATGACATAATTATTTATACTAACTGCCTTCCTAAAACTATTGATATTTTAAGTGGTTTCTTAGACAAGTATCAATTGGTTTCAGGGCAGATTATCAATAAAGGGAAAACAAAAACTAATACCTCTTCTAAGCTTCACCAATGCAAGATCAGTAACTTGGAGAGTTCCACTGGATTTAGTTCTAACTTCCTTCCTACTTGTTACCTGTGTATCACCTTGCACAACAACAATAAAGCATAAATTATGATCATTTGCTTAACAAAATCAATTCAAAGATCATGGAGTGGGATTGATGGGGGAAGAATTTCTTTGATAACTACTATTCTTATGTGTATCACTTATTTTTGGATGCAAAGCTCGGTTATACCTAGTAGTGTCATTAAAAGGATTGAAAAAAATCTTTAACAAATTTTTATGGAGGTCAAAATTTAATGAATAATCATTCCATTGGACTTCTTAGGATAAAATTTGTTTTCCTTTTGATGAAGTTGGTCTAAATATCAGAAAACTGACTGATATTCAGAGCACCTTCTATAAAAAAACTGTGGTTTGTTTATCGTAAGAGGGAGAATCTCTGGTCTAGAATCACACATGATATCTATAACAGAAACTCTCACCCTTTGAAAGCTAATTTTAAGAGGAAATGATCACTAACCTGGAATCATAGCATTAAGGATGTGGCTCAGAAAAATATTAAATGGCTTCTTGGTCGTGGAGATATGGACTTTTGGTATGAGCATTGGCATCATTGGAAGCCCATTATGGATCATCGGCTCCCTGAGAATAGGTGGTTCATTGATGCTAGTGTCAGCTCTTTCTGGAATGCTGGTGCCTGGGATTTGGTTGCCTTAGCAAAAGCTGTACCTGATGATAGAGTAAAACAAATCAGTAAGTTTAGATTAGATAATGGAAAAATAATATTATGATTTGGGATTTATCTCCTGATCATGATTTTAATATGAAGTGCACTTGGAATGCTACAAGGAAATGCAAACGACCTTATAGTATCAACAGGAAGATTTGGTCTACTATCACCCCAAGGAAGTTTTCATTCTTACTTTGGAAACTTACTTAAAATTGTATTCCTATTGATTATGCTTTACAAAATAGGCAACTACAGTTAACATCAAAATGTCAATTTTGTGCTAACTGTGAAGATATAAAACATCTTTTTGTTAATTGTTCTTATGCTTGGAGTCTTTTGAGTCACTTTAGTAATCTTTTTAATATAATAATCGAAAGATACATGACTCTAAGGCACTTGGTATATAACTGGTTTTGGTCTTCAAATCTTAAAGTTCATATAACTCATCTTTTACCAGTGTTAATATGCTGGGTGATTTGGAAAAGCATAAATAGTTTTAAATTTAAAGGGTGTGAAATTAGTGTTTATGCTTCTATAAATTTAATTAATAAAATCATTTTAGGGCTTGACATTTCTAATGTTCTAACTAGCAAACATTGGACAAATATCCAGGATGCTGGTTTAACATTGGGCTGTCTCTCCTACCAAACTGAAAGGAAAAGAATCATTTATCTTAAATGGGTTGCCCCTGTGCCTGGCAGGTTGGAGCTTAATGTGGATGCTTCCTGCCTCAGCAATGGAGAAGCTTGTGGCTCCATGCTCTTTAGAGACAGTAAAGGGACTATCATCAGCGGTTCTAGTAGTTTCTTTGGTAAGCAAACGCCTCTGGTTGCTGAAACCAGAGCGTTGCTTGAGGGTCTCCTTATCTGCAGAAAGAACAACTGGGTTAATATCGACATAGAGACTGACTGTATGACTCTAATCAGTATTCTTGAAAAGAAGAAGAACCTCTGGTATTTAAAGTCTATAATCGAAATTTGCAGAAATCTGCTATTACCTTCAATGTCGAGTTCGTATGTCTCTCGTGTGCAGAATAGCACTACTGATTGGCTAACGAAATGGACATTGAAATGCAAAGAGAAAACATCTTTCTCACATTTCAATGCCCCATCCCCTTTGTTAGTTGTTGTGCTCCTTAAGAGCCTGGGTGTAGGCTATGTAAGCTCTATTTCAGTTTATTTGATGATTGCTTCGAAAAGTGTTTGGAACTGGTGAATGCTGCTTTGATGCTAGGCTGCTGGGATTTTCATTCAAGCTTGGTCTAGAGTTTAATGGAGTTAATTTGGGATTGTTGTAACTGAGTAGTCCATTGGTGAGTGTTAGGTTGTTTGTTGTTCAAGATTTTATAAAGATTTGATATTGTCGATTGCATGGCCATATGGTCGAGGAGAAGATGAAGATGGAAAAGGTTGAAGCAGTAATGGTGGTCTGTTCGAGTAGTTGATCGAAGACCCGTCCTTATTTATGTTTGTTAGATTTTGGTTTATCAACTCTAGTCCTTCATTTGTTACTAGAGTTTAATTTGGTTTCTCTAACGTTTTTAACATTTGTATTATTTCGATTTAGTAATAAAGTTAATTTTGCTAAAAAAGAGAGTAAAATAAAATAATAGAATATTCAATAAAATAAATCAGTGGCAATAATCATGTCAATAATAATGAAAAATACACGTATAAAACAAACCATATATCATAAGTGAAGTGCCTAGTATATAAGTTTATGGGCTTGGGGGCTCGTGAGATTGACTTGAATAGGTGACCCGACCCGAATGGCCCATGGATCCTAAAAAGAGTATAAATAGCTCAATAAACAATATTAAATGAGTTTGACTCTTTCTAAAAACAGTAAATGAAAGCACTTTGTTTCTCCCTCTAGATTCTATTAGGAATTTAATACCATATAAATAAAATATCTTCCAAAACTACCCTTAAATTAGATTTCATCACTATTAGATATAAAAAATCTTGGTGAAACATATTTTGTGTTAGAGATCTAGTTTATTTGGGAACGCCCTCATGGAATCTTGGGCTTATCACAAACGTTACATTGAGAGTATGTCAAAGTGTTATAGCATGGTGATCACTCCTAATATTTTCGAGAGTGAAAATTATGTAATTGATTTAGAAGTATTCTTATGGGGAATAATCAAATTGCTAGAAAGAGAATGTACAAAGAAGTTTCCAGAAAAAAGAATGTGTCAAAAGTCAAAGTCAAGTGTAATGATTGATTTCTTTCCCAAGAAAAGGTACATCAATGTATAAGTGTGGTAAGTTTCATAGAACAGACATACACTTATCCCATTAGATATTTCACCTCAGTATTATACTAAATAAAAAAATATTTGTTACATATTGTAATTGAAGTCCTATTAGCTTTTATTTACTAAAATCTTACTTACTCATTATTTGTTGATCATTTTACCCTTTTAATCTAATTATTTTGGATTGGATTAATTACACCCTTATCACTAGGCCCCTAATGCTTACAAATAATATAAGGGAGAACTAAATTCAATGTCACTTTAGATGACACCACATCGGAATTATATAGGAGGGATATCCTTTATTTTTTACATTACATAGAGTGTGATATCCCTTCTCCGACATATCGCGACAGATGTTGAACTAATAATGGTCTTATTTAGTAGTCCTTGAGTTCTAAGGTCTGACATAATTTGATAATTGGGCAGACTCTTTAACTCCTTTCTTAGAACTTTTTAACCATTTGAACTTCTTAATCAAGTATCCCATTGAACTTCTTAACTATTTTTTATACATTTCACTCATTGTCTTGTAAGTTTCTTATTACCAAAACTTAGAGATTGAAAGAGAAATTATTCTCTCACTTCTCTCACCGTGAAACTCATTTCTCCCTCACATGTTCACCAGATAACAACATAGCAACTTTGCTCTCATCTTCTAACATAACAACCCTTTGCATATATAAAACACACATTTCTTTCATCAAAGTAATTCTTTTTTGTTTATATTTTGGGATTAAAAATATGTGGGATTGGCTGACCATTGTTAAGAGAGCTGACGAAAGAAAAGGTGTATGAATAGTGGCTGATAAAGCTGTACAGGTTGTCTAAACTTTTACCTATGGTCCCTGGCCTCCTACAAAAAAAATCAATCCTAACCAATGGACCTCAGATCTTCTTCCAATAACTCACCTATTTTAAACCCTAAATCTTACTCTCAAAAATCCGTTCGAAACTCTTAGTTTGTGCTATGGGTGATTCCGAAGATCAAAACACCATTTCAAAGAAAAGACATCATAAATCAGGTAAAAAAATAAAGACATCTTGATAAAATCAAAACCAAAAAATTTAAGACTAATCCTCCCTTGAAGGGATCAACAACAATAAATAAAGATTCGCAGGTGATGACTTCAAGCAAAGAAAATAGCAATTTGCCAAAGGAAAATGCAAGATGAAGCCTCTAAAGAGATTAATAGACATGATTTGGCAGTTTCTATTAATTCCAATAATAACGTTGAAGAATTAGAGATTGATCAGTTCAGAAATAATTGGAAGTGAGAAGGTACAATTCGGTCTAAAACAAGTTTTAGAGTAAGTAATTCAATTCCTAGAGAGAGAAAGAAAGATCATAACTTTCGAGAGAGAGAAAATGAGAGGTGACCAAAAACATGTCCTCTTTATTCAAGATCAAGGACACCTATCTATAGAGATGTCAAATAATATACACATACTCTCTTCGAAGTACTTTCACCCCATTATACTACTAATTAAAGATATATTTATTATATATTACATTTTCAGCCCTTTAAACTAATTTTACATACCAGATATCACCTATATTTTCCTTTTAGTTATTAGATTAATTATTAAGGTTCAAACTATTCACAACCTTATCAGTAGCCCCCTTTGGTCATTGTGAATAATTTCTGAGGAATGACTAAAAAATCATCTTGGTATAAGACCTCTTCGAAATTTTATGGATGACATAAATAAAAATCAATCCATGATATTCCCTAATTGTTCCTCCTTAAGTATCAATAGAAGTTGCTTCTTTAATTGGTATTCTTTTGAGACTTTTAGTCCCATCATGTTATTGTTACTATGACAAATCGACATGTCCCAATAAATAAAGAGACTCCTCAACTCTTACTCGGAAAGCCCATAAAGTCTCTTGATCAGTTGCTATAAATTTAACATGTAGCCTCATAAAGTTTCACCTAACATTATCTTGAGATAGAAATTGAACATTATTATCATCTCTCTCCACATTTATATTGCCACCACCATTCACCAGAAACCATATCAATGAAAAACTATTATTCCTTCGTATTTATCCGACCACATCCAACCCTTCATAAAGGTTCCCTCGGTCGCATGAGATTGTATAACGATTGCTCAAAGAGACTGCATGAATTGTCTCAGAATATTCTTCAAATTACCTTTCTTCTCTAAACCCAAGAGCTTGTTCTCAAAACCCGATCCAAAATTATCAAAGAGCAAAACGTTTCAAAGAATAATCATTCTACCTCTAATACTAAAGAAACTATCAAAGCAAAAACCAAGAAGATAACAACTAATCATCCTCTAAAGGGAGCATTTGTGATGATCGAAGAACCACAAATGATATCTTCGAATATAACAAAGTCAAATGCTTCAAAGTCTCTTCATCAGCTGAGAGATGAGCCCTTTATGGAACTAAACAGTAAAAAATCAGCAGCAGCTGATAATTTCAAAATATAGAGAATTGAAGAGGCTCCTACAATAAACTCTGTATGCGAATTTTTTTAGAAAAAACCAAAGAAATTTTTTTTTTTTAAAGAAACTGTAATCATTCCTCCTTGACTGGCCTCTAACCTAAGCATTAACATAAAATATGTGTTACCCGAGTATCTTATTGCACTAAGCAAGGTACAATATGAATACTACTCTGAATATGAGGCACCTACACGTTGGAGGCAATAAGGAATTCTTGAGTCTGTCACAATCCGCCTTCTAGCCATCAAAGAAACTCCCATATCTTATGGAGCAGATGAGCTGATTGTGTACCCTATTATCCCAAATTAGGCTCTTCATTTTCCACTAGATCATGTGATTGTGGACTACTTCAAAATGATGGACCTCTTTCCAAGCCATGCGAGCCCTAATTCATGGTTCACACTTTTATCTTGCATTATGGCATCAAGAGTAACCAAAAGTAGACTTCCCATGGAACAATTCGTGGCCAAAACTAGAGTGTCAAATAACACATGTCTTCCAACCTACTTTATCATCTTGGGGAAAGATTCAATAATCATAGATGATCTCCTCGTAGCTCACAAGACGTGGAAACAAAAAAAAATCTTCATCAGTGGATATTGGAAGAACGGAAAATAGATTTCTACTTAGAATTCTCAAATACTTTCACTCAAGTGGAAGAGTGTAAGTAAGTATACTTTATATTTAAAACATTTTGTAGCCTTATTTTTTCTAAATGATTTCTTCTTTGTGTGAAATTCTGAAACATTTTTAGAGCATTATGACGCTACCCATAAGACCTTAAAAAATCTTAGTGAATGAGCCAAATGAATGGTCAAAATAATTATACTAGTGCTTTCATCCACTTAATCTTGTGCAAAGTCACTTATGGAAGATATCAGGAAAAGCCACCCTTACCAGAGGAATCTTATCGATCAATTTTGAATGTTTCAAGAAGATATAGTTGGATGGAAAAATGAAGTAATGTGCAAATCAAGAGACATATATAAGATAAAACTAAAAAAAAAGCGTATCAATTATGATGCGCCCCATACTTTATATGAAGAGAGTGAAGAAGCAAGATAGAAAGCCGTGAAATACTTAGAATCCTTCAAAACTAAAGCTAAAAAGGATAAGGTTGCTGTTATACATTCCGTTGTGAATGCATGTGCTAGTGACTATCTGAAAACTTTGAAGACTCGTGAAAAGGAAGCAAAATTTATATGATTCTTGACTTTCATCAAAAATTTCTGAAGGTAAATATAACGGATTACTGGTACATGGTGCCTAAAAACCAATGTTTTAAAGATGCTTTCAAGATTTTTGTGAGCGACTCAGAGTCCGAATGACCCATGAAATAGCAATTCTACTTCTTTAGGAAGCGAAAAGTGAGAAAATAGGAATAAATTATATTTTGTGTTAATGAATTATGTGTTTAATTAACTCATCGTTTATTTTTGTGAGTGACTATAACATGCAAGTTTTTGTATAATGGACTGAAATGTCATGTTTGTTATCTTATTAATCTTACAACTTGTCGGTTCAAAAAACGTCATTATTTCAAAAACTAATACTTTTAAAAAATAACACCACACACATTACCAGTTAGAAATATATCGTCACACAAATTGGCATTTCAAAAAATATATCCCCACACAAATAGGCGCTTCGAAAAATATCACCACACAAATTGGAAATTCAAAAACTATCGCCACACAAATTGGCAATTAATAAAAAAAATTATATACAAATTGGCACTTCGAAAAATATAGTCACACAAATTGGCACTTAGAAAATTTTTGCCCCACAAATTACCACTTCGAAAAATATTTCCATACAAATTGACACTTCAAAAAATATAGCCACACAAATTGGCACTTAGAAAAATATTACCACATTAATTAGAACTTTGAAAAATGTAGCCACACAAATTGGCACTTAGAAAAATACTACCACACAAATTGGCACTTTGGAAAATATCATTTCGTAAATTATTACAAGGGTGATCAATCTTTGTTTAATTTACAAAATGTCTCATTCCTTACTTTTGAATTATAAAAAATGAATTTGATACTGATTTAAAATATTCATATTTGCCGAATTTATTTTATCACAATAATAATGGCATCACACACTTGATTGATTGGTAAAAGAATTATTGTATTCACAATACCGATTATACATACACGTCGTTAAAACCTTCATGAGCTATCAGTAGAGGAAAACGTATGCCACAACTTCGTATACACGTAAGCAAGATAATATTCTCATTGGCGTTCACAAAAATACTCACAATGCAGTCACAAATGTTTGATATTTTAAGGATGTTGTTATGGTCTCCCATCCATATCTTCCAAATGATACATCTCTGACTTGATTTTTTCGACAACTGAGTAAGGTCCTCTCCAGTTGGGACCTAGTTTTCCGAGCCTCCTTTCTTTGGTATGAACAAATACATTTTTAAATATCGTATATCCTACTTTAAAGTCCCTTCATCTTACCTTTGACGCATAACGACTTCTCAAGAACGTTTGGTGATGAAGTGAATTTAGATGTGCGCTTATCCTTTTTTCTTCTATCAAGTCAAGTTCTGTTCTTCTAGCCACTTCGTTATTATTCTCAGAATTATTGAGTACTCTATAAGATGGAAGAGTATATTTTATTAGGTTGTCTACATGCATTCCATAAACTAGGTAAAACAGAATCTCCTGAGTTATTGTTTGAGGGGTTAAATATAGGCTTACAACACCTATTGAAGATAATTAGGATATTTTCCAGCTACACCTTCCAAATTTTCCTTAAGGCCATCCGAGATAGTTCTATTAATGACTTCCACCTGGCCATTTTCTTGTCGATGAAAATGTATTAAAAACACTTTTTATTCCTCTCAGAGAACAAAAAGATATCATCTTTTTGTTTTTTGAACTGAGGTCCATTATTTGTGGTAATTATTTGAGGCACCCCAAATCTACAACATATATTTGTTAAAATGAGCTTGATGACGTCTTAAGCTCTTGTTCCTTATAAAGTTTATGCTTCTGCCCATTTCAAAAAATAATCTACGATAATAATAATAGTTTGAAGTCCTTTGTAAGCCATATGTAGGGGCCCTACCAAATCTATCCCCTATCTACCAAAGTAAAGCTCCTCAAAAATTGAGTATAATGGTACATGTAGTATATAAAGGATATTTGTGAATCTTTGACAAGTATTACAATTTCAAACTGGATACTTAGCATCACTCATTATGGTAGGCCAATAATACCATACCAATAATACTCTTCTTGTCAAAGTTTTAAAACCACAATGAGCAGAACCTTCGCCATCATACAACTCCGACAAGATTATTCAAAATTTGTTTTTCCAAAATGGTATTTCATGCAACCACGACTCACATATTTCTTATATACTCCCCCGATGACTGGAAATATGTATGCCATAAATCTTAGCCTTTGGGCTAATTTCTTATCAACTGACAACCTAACTTTGAGTAAACAATCTTTTAAATCAAACTGGAAATCTCTTTATCTTTCTTCAGTAGGCACAAAAACTTTTTCAGAATATTGACACTGCTTGAATTTCATATTTATAGATGGATTTAAAATCCAAGGATAGCACTCGGAATAAGCACTGGTTGCGAGAGAATCTGTAATAGTGTTTTGGCCCCGGTTGATATGTTCAATCGTTTAATCATCAAACATCACTGCCAATTCTCTCAATTCTCGCATATATTTTATGAGTTGATCATTCTTGGCCTTGGATATTCCCGACATATAATTCACCGCAAGCTGTGAATCAGTCTCTAAACGTACTTTCTCAGCTCCACAAATATTTGCAAGTCTCAATCTAACCAATGTTGCCTCATATTCTGCCTCATTCTTTGATGCTCTAAATTTGAATCAGTTTGGAAATAATTAGAAGTGAGCATGTATAATTCGGTCTAAAAGAAGTTCTAGAGTAAGTAATTAACTGAGAGAGAGAGAGAAAGAGAGAGAGAGAGAGAGAGAGAGAGAGAGATAGAGAGAGAGAGAGAGAGGGAGAGAGAGATAGATAGAGAGAGGGAGAGAGAAAAATATATATATATCACAACTTTTTTTAGAGAGAAAATGACAAATGACCAAAAACATGTCCTATTCATTTAAGATCAAGTACATCAATATATACACGTGTCAGACAACATACACATACGATTCAAAGTATTTTTCACCCTAGTGTACTACTAATTAAAGACATATATATTACATATTATATTTTCAGTCCTTTAAACTTCTTTTACATACCACATATCACCTATATAAAATTTGTAGCTATTTTAATCCTTTTAGATTAATTATTAAGGCTCGAATCATTTACACCCTTATTAAAGATAATCCAAGACACCTCCAAAACTAATGCCCAAGGTAAAACCTCAAAAAAACAAATGAATGGAGAAAAAAGAAAGACAAAACAAGTTGTTACACTCCATGTTGAACTAGCTAACAGTCTTGGATAAAACTTCAAAGAAGTACTTCCAAAATACCTTATTATACTTAGAAAAGTGCAATATGAGTGAAACTTCAAAGAAGTAATTACAAAATACCTTATTATACTTAGCAAAGTGCAATATGAGTGCTTTCCAGAATCCAATGCACATATTATTCAGAAACAATGGGGGATCCCTGAGTTCATCTCCATTTGATTGCCTATTATTGTAGAGACGTCATTATCTTGTGGAGTAGAAGAATTAATTGTTTATCCATAAATATTGAATTGAGGCCTTCAATTCCGACTAGATCCCACAATTGTTCAATATTTAGAACTGATTGAGATATGTTTGAGCCAAGCCAGCCCCAACCTCCGGTTTACTTTACTTTCCTGGGTTATGGCTTCGAGGCTTTCGAAGATTTAACTTCCAATGGAACAATTCATAGCTAAAATAGATGTGTCAAAAAATCATTATCTTCTCTTCTACTATATTATCCTTGGGAACTCTTCAAATATAGTCGGCGAACTTCTTGAAATAGACAAGACACGGAAATAAAAGTTATTCTTCATCAATAGGTGTTGGGAAAATGAAAAGAAAATTTCAACTAAGAACCCTAAAAAATTATCATTGAGATGGAAAAGTACAAGTTAGTTTAGTTTCTTGTCAAAATTTATTTCGTAAACAATATCCATCGAACTTAACTGTTCAACATAGAAATCACAAAAGCTTCCAAGAGCACCTTCCAGCTGCTGAGAAAAAATTCTCAAAGTTAAGTCAATGGGCTAAAGAAGAATGGTCAAATAAATTTTATTAGTGCTTCGACCCATTAAACATATTTCAAAGAAACCAGTGGAAAATATCTCATGAGACTATCATTCTTCCAGAAAAGCTAATGGAACCTCCTCGTCGGCCGATGTTGTGAAAGGCTAATTGCCATGGACGCTTCAGTTATTCTTCTTGTTAGCAATATAACTCGAAGCCATAAGGTGAAAAATAAAAACAAGCGGAACCATCCCAATGAAACAAGAAGAAGTTAAAGCCTAGTCCAAAGCTGAAAAATAGTAAAGTAAAACAAATTTTGATGAAGAAATCACTCCTATTACAGAGACCACTACTCGTGAAATATATAAGAGAAAGAAAACAATTGCTTTAAAGAAGAAGAAATCTTGGAATGCCAAACATCCCAAAAATATTCTACATGAACAGGTTATGAACATTTCCTCCTCTAATTTTACATCAAAATTCATTGGAGATGATGAAGAAAATCAGGATAAGTAATTCGTTTATCCCTAACCACAGTTCTTTGGAGAAGAAAATGAAATCCACGCAGAAAATCCCAATTAAGAACAATACCCTCTTTAAGAAAATCACTCACCAGTTCTTTCGATAAGCAAACCTCAACCCTCTACATCCCAATAACCAACCTTTCTGCTACATCATTCTGATAAGCTCTCACTCACCCTTCATAACATGGTCTGACCCATGGAAGTTCTTGAAAGAAATGTCAAACATTTTGAAATTGATGCCAACAAATTTGTTGATGAAGCCAAATTAGTTCGTGAGAAGTACGAAGCATTTGTTGATGAGGTCACTCATCTTGGAAAATAAGTTGTTGCCAACAAAAAATAGGCCGAAGATGCTTCAATGATGGTTGTCAAACAATTACATATATATCAAGCAGGCAAATCTGATTTTTATAATGTCTTAATTCAAGTTTGAAGAAAAATATGTTCAAAACACAAGTTAGAGATGCAAGATGAGCATTCGAACTACGATTCGCTCAACAGCTTATACCAAGAAAGTGAATAAGTGAAAAACAAATCCCTTGTAGAGTTGAAAACATTCAAGATCCAAGCTAAAAAAAGACCAAACCTTCGTTGTAATCGTTGTTGTTGACAAACGCGCCAACGATTGTCTTAAGGAATTGAATTTTTTAAAGCTTAATCTAATATTTTATTGGTACATGGTACCTTGAAATCAGCATCCCCAAGATATCCCCGAATCAACTGAATCCGATGACTTTAAATCGGGAGACTATAAAAATGATAGCTATAACTCTTCAGAAAATGAGGGCTCGTAAAATGTAAAATGTAAAATCTTCAAATAGTAATTCAGTAAGTTCTTCTAAGCACGATGAAGGCAATTAAGGACAACGGATTATTTTCACCATATCTTATTGTATTCTTAATTAGTATTTTATCTTACTTTTTGTCGGTATCCATCACATGCTATCTTTTGAATCAGATATTTAAGAACCATGTCAATTGTCACTCTACTTGTATCATTTCAATGCTTACATTATCATTTTACAAATTTTCACTTCAAAACATTGGCGCTTCATTGTACATCACTTCGGAAATAACACTTTCTAAATTATCACTTCAAAAATCATGCACGTTATAAATTATCACTTCAGAAATTATCACTTCGGAAAATTATGCACTTCGTAAATTAACATGAAACGTTATTTTAGTTTCCAAGTTATAATTATCATGTTTTGGCTTTATCATAATAAGGATGATCAATCATTATTTAATTTCCAAAATATTTCTCCATATTTGTTTTTGTTTTTTAAAATTAAAATTTCTGAGTTTTAGTATCTAAATTTTAGTCACCAAATTAAAATTGTCACTAAGAACATCTTTAAATTTTCCACACATTTGATATATGAAACGAAACGATTATATTCACCATGTCGGTTATGTAGGCACCTCATTAAAACCTTCACATGCCACCAAGAGAGGTAAAAGTATTCCACCGGTTCATACACTAACAATCAAGACATGTTTCAAATAGATACTCACAAAATTACTCACAGTATAAACGCAAATGCTCTATGTTTCAAGGATTCTGTAAAATTCTTCCATCACCATCTTGCAAACGATATGTCACAGGCTTTACTTTCTCAACTACTAAATACAACCCTTCCCAATTTGGATCCAATTTACCAAGCCTCTTCTCTCTTAAATGTAAAAAGTTCTTCCTTAAAACCTTATCACCCACCTTAAACTCTCTTCGTCGGACTTTAGATGCATATTTTCTTCTTATTAATGTCTGATAATAGAGTAAATTCATATGTGTTTTAGTTCTTTTTTCCTCAATCAAATCAAGTTTTGTCCTTCTTGCTTTATCATTTCCATAAGCCCATTTATAAGCCCATAACACCTTTTAAAGATAATTTGGCCACTTTCCACATGCTCCGTTTAAATTTCTTATTTAGACAAGATAAGACATTTCTATTAGTAACCTCTAATTTTTCATTTGTTTGAGGGTGAAATGGTGTTGAAAAGCACTACTTAATGCCCCTTAGAGAACAAAAATCCTTCATGTCTTTGTTTTTGAATTCTTGTCCATTATCAGTGGTAATCATCCGTGGAATTCCAAACCAACAACAAACATTAGACAAAATGAACCTAATACCATCCTTCGTTTTTGTTCCAAATAAAGGCTCACCTTCTGCCCACTTTGAGAAATAATATACTACAACAATATGGTCTGAAGTCCCCCATAAACCATTAGCAAATGACCAATAAAATCTATCACTCAACTATCAAATGGAAGTGCTTCAGACATAGAAACCAGTGGAACCGCCGGTACGTGTTTCTGTTAGCAAATCTTTTACAAGTATCATAGTTTTAGACCAATGTTTTAGCATCAACCATGATAGTTAACAAGTAAATATCCCGCTAAAAGTATTCTCCTTGTCAAAGTTATACAATGAGCAAAACCCTCCCCATCATGTAACTTAAATTTAATTATTTGAGATTCATTATTCCCAAGGTAGCGTAGCAATGGTCGTGTTAAATATTTTTTTATAAAACATCTCCGAGCACTATAACCCATGTGTTTTAAACCTCAATTTTTTAGCCAATTATTTGTCAACCGGTAACGTTCCCTTGACCAAATATTATTTCAAGCTATATCGCCAATATCGTTCTTCTTTCTTTAAACTTATGAAAACCTCATCGGCATACTAACACTGTTTGGATTTTATTATTATATACGGGCTTCTTGTTCTAAAATCCATGGGTATCCATCAGTATATGTCAATCGCTCTAGAATTATCAAGACCCTTATCTGTTACCAAATAGTGTTGGAACCAAGTGGAAATAGAAAGATAAAGTGTCAAAAAGTGGTAATAATATATTAATTATTCACCATTCTCCAAAAAATTGAATCTTGTTGTATATAATAAAGATGGTGGATACAAAGCCACATGGGTGACCTATTTTAGAATATTATACCCCTTAATATTACACTAAACTTACTCATACATTCATTATTACAATATATGCCCTCAATATTACTTACTTTACCATTTTCCATTACAAACTTATGCATTAAGGCCCAAACGCGCTTAATTTTCCCGACCCGTTTACGACGGGATAAATTATTCCCTTATCAATAGCCCATCACCCTAGTCCTTGTGAGAAAATCGAGCGAGGACTATGTTGTTTCATCTCGGATCCAAAAACTGCCAGCATTGAGTGAAAGTACATCGGGTCGGGAAATTGTTAGCTCTAAGTGGAGGTTGCCTCGAATAAATCCGAGCTAAAATGTCAAAAATAATGAAAAGTTTGAAGTGTTGGGCGTACTATTTGGACCAAGGAACTTTTGGGCCCAATCGGGATACTAGTTAGCCTAGGCCCAGTAGTTCTGTACTAGTTGTCTCTCAACCTTACACGTGTCCTTTGGTTATTCAGGGCATGTCATTCAAACGCTTGAAAATTAAATTTTGACCTTCCTGAAATGTAGTCATTTCCACTTCCCTATATATAGAACCATTATAGGAAAAAATCCTCTATAAATACTCTTCATCGCCTCATAAATCACTTTCAGACAACTTCTAGAGAGAGAGAGAATACCAGCGCCTCGATTTTCTTAAAGAGATGAAGCATATTCTCGCCTTCATATATGAGAAAAACATTTGGCGCTCTTGATTGTTTTTATATCACTGAGAGGGCTAATGAATACTGAGCAGTATGAGTGATTGATAATTCTCCAAAATATTTTTCCCAAACTGTTTCATTAGGGGCTTTGACCCTCATAAAAGGCGTTTATTTGAAGTGAACCCTCCTCCTATCTCTAATCTGACCCCATCTACTCATATAACCACACATCGGTCTGAGCACAAAATTCAACCCATGCAAACCAAGTCTTTAAGCATTGGGAGGGCTTCGGAACTCAAACAAGCTCACCAACCAAAACTAACCACGTCTCTAGGATTTTTCCTTAAATCACGCTTCCTAACCATAATGGATTCTAGCTATGAATCATCGTATCAAGACGACCCCCATTATGTAAAGACAAGCCCGACTATCATCGGGGTCTGAACTGGTGTTAATACCGCTGCCACTACTGGGGGTAGTGCAACACGAGACTTCTCAGCCCGAAGATCAGACCCTCGCACCGAACAGGTCAATAAAAGCTACTACTAACATTTTTACCGCTGCTACTGTTTCCCAAACTAGAGATCGGGAAATTTTTGTAGAACCACTAACTGAAGCGGGTACCAACCATGCTGCTATTACAACCGCCCCCAAGGGATTGGTCGTCTTCAAGAGTACCACAAAGACTAAAGCCTATATCTCAAAAAACACAAAAAATAGCCCCCGAGACTCCCAATAATACCGATGATAACTCACACGTGCAAACTGTTGGCAATTGTAAAGGGGTAAAGAATAGGCTACCAACACGACTGAAGTAGATGATGTCACCGATCATGAAGAAGCCCTACCTTCAGAAATAGCTGAGGTGTTGGGAAGTTATCAGAGTAGCTTCGTGAGACAATACCTAATCACTTTGTATACATGCAAGTACTTATATTATAGCCCAGTTTAGGCTTCAGACTTAAATATGAGCTGGGTAATTTTGTTTTGTGTCAATATATATTTACTGATCCAAGGGGAGAAGTCGGTGTCGGTAAAAGAGAGAGTTGTTATTGTTCGTTGATGTGCTCAATTGGGGAGTTTGGTTTCCACTAGATCCTGTAATAGTGAGATACTTTGAGCTAGTAGAATTATACCCTAGCCAAGCAAAACCTAATCCCTGTTTCACATTGATGTCTTGCATCATAGTGTCACGGCTGTCTCATATACCGATGCCAATGGAGGAATTTGTGACCATCACTGATATATCTAAGTTCCAAAACAACCCTTCTTTTATGTCACCTTTGGGAATGACAATAAGATTGTGGATAATCTGCTTGAAGTGGGAATAATCTTGGAAGCACCATTTCAAGTTCGTTAGTGGAGCTTAGAAGAATGGGCGAGCTCATACTAAGAAGAACACCAACCCGAGGTGGCTCTTACGAGTGTGGACATGTCAAGGTATTTATCTTTTTATGTTTTATAGTTTATATGCCAAAGATTAACCGTGATTATCTATTATTGAAAGTTCCCAAACTGCTAAAGAAGAAGCATATGGTAGCCACAGAGCAAACCTTTGCTCACTTAAATAATTAGGCTCGGGAAATCTGAGGGAATGAGTTTCATCGGTGCTTTACAACCGTGAACCTAGTCAACAACCATCTTTGGAATCCTCAGAAGGTGACTTGAATGAAGAGTAATTGAGACCCCTTATTAACCTACCATCATTATTAAAAGACTACATCTTCCCAATGCGCGACTTTTTCTTCCTAAGCAAAAAAAAGTGCCCAGATGTCGACCGAAGAGAAAGTCCACAAAGGATCTCGTACCGTCAGAAGCGTTTGTTAAAACTGTTAATCCGAAAACCATAACTACACGTTGATGCTTTTGAAACCGAAGGTTCCTAAGCGAGTGAGGCTAACAAGAAAGAGAAACCTCAAGTGGAGAAGAGGAAAAGAGAGGTGGTAAGCTAAGAAGCAGCAGCCAAAGCATGGGTTGCTAAGAATAAAAAAAGCTAAACTTGAAGTCACTCATCCGACCGAGCTCCATGCAATCGAGCAGGTGACCATTTTTACTTTGTTTTAACAATACAACAACGTAGATCCTCATGTAACAAAATCGTTGTCGTCAGGCATAGGGTCGGTAAGGGGTAATAACAGTGTCTACAAAAATGTTGATCAAGTTCTCAACCAACCTAAGGCTAAACAAGTTGAGGAGAGATATGCTGGGGAGAACTTAGATGCACCATACACTGGTATTGTGGCTCAAAATCCATCTGGTGAGCAACTCGTCAATTAACCAAAGCGCCTAGCTTAGGTTGTACCCTCAGTACCCGTCCTATTACCAAACGATCAACTACCCATGCTTCTCGTCCTCTAAAATGGAAACCCAAGCAATCGTTATGTCAGATGACTCTTCACCTGCTGGAACCTTTTAGCTCAGACAATCGGACACCTATCTGTGTTTCTTGTACCATATTTTGGCTTCTATTGTCGTTACAGAGAGGAAGGTGAAAAAATTATAGAAAATTTATCAGAGGTGGAGCTCCGGATATTTGAACTGGAAGAGAAACTTAAGAAAAATGACTACTTGAAAGAGTGGGCTTATCTTGCTAATGCATGGGCAAAATCTGTTTCCACCGAAATTTGAGGAAAAAAGAAAGCTTAGCAAAAAGCAACGATGAAACATGAAATACGTCTCAAGGTCTTGCGGTTTGATTTGAAGGCGGTCAAGGAGAAAAAGGATCAAGTCATCTAAGAATTGACCTTCTTTAAAACCCAAGCCAATGAGGACGAAACGAATGTTATTCCAACTTTCTGAGCTGAACTGGCAAAAGAGAACAAAGCCTCTTTGAATACTTTTGCCTCGGGATGTCTTGAGACCATGAAAACTCAGGAAGCCAAATCCAAAGCAACATTGATTTGGAGATTCATGACATGTTCTCGGACCTAAAACTTGAGTCTTACTAACTGTTGGTACCTGGGAAGGATCGTCCCGTGGGGGTTTCCTGTGAAGACAGTGTTAGTGAAGAATCATTCTCGACATGGTCGACTAGAAATGTTTTATAAAACTGGCTCCTCAAAGTGTTGGGAGAGCACTTTTCCGACGATGATAATATTGCTTCTTTGGAGTAATCACTCCGGTTATTTTCTTGTATTAACATTTTCTTGTAAGGAGTTTCTGGTCATCTACGCCATGTAGTTTTTTCGACCGCACCTTTTTTATTTTAGAACAGTGCGGTCATTATATTAATATCACGTCTTGGATTTTTTGAAAATTTGGGATTAATCTTTAATCAGAAGTGATCAGTTTCCAAAATAAAGATAAGCCTAATTGGTTAACCTAACTTATAAAAGTTAATTGTTGATCAACCGAAGTTGAAAGACTTCACATGTCCAAACTTATAAAAATTAAATGTTGAACAACCAATGTTGAAAGACCCCATAGGTCTAAACTTATGAAAATTAAATGTTGAACGATCAAAATTGCAAGACCCCACAAGTCCAAACTTATAAAAATTGAATGTTTACCAACCGAAGTTGGAAGACCTCGCAGGTCCAAACTTATAAAAAAATAAATGTTGACCTCTAATCTCGCAAGACGCCTAATAAAGGCAAACATATGTATTGATAGATCAATTATAGGCTTTGGCTAAATTTCGTCCACAACCTATTTCGAATCTTTTTAATTTTTTAGTCTTTTACTATTTTACCTATTTGACTTAATAGATTCTATTTTGTATTTTAGTGAAATTTGGGTACACTTAGCCTAGAATTGAAAAACATAGAATTTTCTACCCAAAAATTCTACTTATATACAAAATCTAACAAAAAATTCAAAAAAACAAAACAAAACCTCTCAATAACACCCAAAGCTCTAAAATACATCCAAAAAATCTCCAAACCTTATAAGATGCTTTTTGGATAGAAAACAAGAAGAAGAATCTTGGGGAGTAGTGTAGTGTAGTCCGTCGGGGTGGGATGTTTTAACTGCTCTCCCTTAAGGCCCTCCCAGCCAATGGTAGGAACGACGAAAAGTAGGGTTTAAGGTTAATTTTTAGAAACGGTACCCCGACGGGGGAGAATTTTCCAACCACCAAGGTGATATTAATGAGTATAATTGTTGTATGCTTTTCATTTTGGCAATGTAGAAGAAAGATCTTATTGATTATTTCATGATAAAAGAGGAGCCTTGCTTTGTCGATTATAAACAACACGAAATCTCATTAGACACAAGAAGAATTGATTTATTGGGTTAAGCAAACCGCAATAGACAATAGGTTTGTAATTATATTACGTCATTATGGCGATTCGAAAATTAGAAAAACTCCAAGAATCATATTTGTATGCGAGAGATCCGGAAAGTACACAAAGTTGGTAGATCTAAAAGATCTTAAAAGAAAGTCTATTGGGACCAAGAAATGTGAATGCACTTTCACCCTTAAAGAAAATAAGGTAGATGATGATTTATGGTCCTTAGAGGTCACATGCGGGGTTCACAATCACGAGACTGTAAAATTCAGTGAATTTCATTTGTACTTGGGACAATTTTACAAATAAGAGTTGGATTTTGTAGTTACTTTTACAAAAATGGGATCTAATCCTCGTGATATTCTTGGTCGAGTAAAAAATGAATGCTAAGAATCCGTCGTCCATGCGCACCGTGTTTAATGATCAAATAAAACAACGGAAGATCGAGAAAGGTGATCGGTCACAATTCCAATACTTATTTGGTGAAGTAAAAAGGTTTAATTATTACGAATGGCATAGATCGCGTGAAGACGGAAGCGGTATTAAATGTGAACTTTTCTTCGCACAGCTGGTTAGTTTCGATTTTTTACGGACGTTTCCAAATGTTGTAGTAATGGATAACATATACAAGGTAATAAAATACAAGATGCCGTTGTATGAGGTTATTGGAGCCACTTCTACCGGGAAATATTTTGACGGATATAGACTTAGCGTTGGTGAAAATGGTCAATGAAGTGTTCCCAAATGCAACACACATGTTGTATCGATGGTACATTGACATGAACGCCCTAGGAGAAACAAAAACAATCATCAACGGCAAAAAAGTGTCCAACGAATTTTTAAAACTGTGGAATCAAATGATGTTGGTAGAAACGGGGTTATCCCTAAAAATTATTAGTCGAAAATGCATCGTAACTTTAAGAATATCCAAAAGATATTGAATACACCGAAAGTTGGTTAGGACTAACGATGATAATTTTATCACGTGGAGAACCAACAAGTCATTGCATTTCGGTAACCAAACCAAAAAAACGCGTGGAGAGAACTCATTCCACCCTTAAGAGTTTCCTTGGTACGAGCAAAGATAACTTCAAGACTTTTTTGTTGATGGTGCATACTTTGATTGAATTGCAGCACATGGACATCAATGGCTTATTTAAAAAGGATCGCTTGTTAGCCCTGCATAAATTCGCTAACAATATGTACGGAAAGCTAAAAAACAACGTCTCTCGTTATGCTTTGGAAATTTTTCTGACAAAGTAGAATGTGCCCGTAAAATGAAAACCACAAATGGCATGCCTTGCGGTTGTGCATTACGAACTACACACTATATACCTTGTTCGCATGATATCTACGAATTTGTTCGCAACTGCTTAGAGGTGCCTCTACATTTATTTCACGATCATTGATAGAGGTTAGACGTTTTTGTCCATACCGATCTTACGATGATCTTACAATTGAAAGTAAAACTCGATAAAATAGTAATCGATATCATGGAATCCAATAACGAAGCATGCATAGAGCATGTTTATCAAAAAAGGGTTCGTCATCGTCCATTCAGAAACAACTTTCCTTTTGGAGCCTTTGGTCAAACTAAATGTGCGCGGTCGTCCACCATCCAAACGTAAGTTGTCTATTAGCGCATCCGAATTATCCACTAAACACAACAAATCATACCACGAGCATGTGCTAGATTCCAAGAACGCGAGTGCGCTATCACTACAAAAAAATCAAAACTCCCACAACAAAATTTGCTTAAAGGGAATGAAACGTTGGGTCCCAAACTTGGTAAGGAAAGCACCTCTCGAAAAAAAAAGTGTTATTCCAACATAAGCAAGTCGGACGATGCATTTTAGTGGAATAGTCAGTTGTTGGTCAAGTTCTACGATGCTGGCTAAGGCAATTTTGGTTGTTCCTAAAGGGTACCTAAACCAATTTCCTATCTTTTAGGCCTTTCATAACGTTTATCATTGACGTTAAAGTTGATAGTCACTACGGGTACCGCTCAATTGCGTTTGGATTATGCATTTGTGTACGTGATTAGGGATGCATATACAACAAATCAACAAACCAACTAGACTATTCAATAATGTCTTTAAAATTCCTCTCAATCTCTTACACAGCCACGCTAATGCACATGTACCCCATGCAAACTCATCAAGCTTATCGAAGTGCTCAAGATGAAAGTGAAAATTACATTGGATGTTTTCCAGCTCGTATTCTTGAATATGGTACAACCGAGGAAGAAAATAATGTGAGCACGAGACACATGTTTAGTCATCCCCATGATACGCGTGGGATTGGTATCCAAATAAGTATTTTTTTTAAATTTGTTCCTTAATCCATCTAAGACCAAAACTGTTCCTGTCATGTTGCTCCATCTCTTCTTAAATCTGCTCGGGTGTAACTTCCAACAACTCAGCATAAACCGTAGCACTGATCTATGTGGGTGTTCGTGAACGGCTCGATGATCTTCCCCTCCATTGGGAGGCCGGTAATGACATACACGTCCTCCAATGTGATAGTTATCTCATCGAATGAGAGTTGGAAGGTGTTCGTCTTCTGATGCCACCTTTCGATAAAGACCTTGTCCAACTGTGAGTTCGAATCGTATTTTGGCAAGGGGTGCATAATCGACCACAACGGAATACCTTTCATGAGAGCCTTCACACCCTCTTGGTTCATTAGGTTCCACTAATTGAGTAGACTGTATTTCGTTTAGATCATAACAACAAGATGAGACTTAAATAATTAAAAGCATATGAAGATGCAATAAATTAAATTAGTTAAAGAAACAAAAAAAATTGAGACTTAAATTATATTACTTACGTTGCCCATGAAAGTCCTGTAAGCTTTGTGGTGCATGTAGTCGGGAAAAAGAATCACACAATTTTGCAAAAGGAATAATTTTCTCAGGCTCTCGGGATCAGTGAGACGTACTTGGCAACAAATAGGTAGCTCGAGTAGATCGTCTCTTTCCTCATCCTCATCCGACGAGTCCCTAAGAGCACATTCCTCATGTTGAGGTGATCCCTTTATCATAGTACGTTCACTAGTGCTACTGAAGTTTTTACGGTGTATGGAGTGATTTGAATACTGCGAATGCTCTCCCTGATCTCCCCGCTCGAGAGGCACTCCTTACCACTACCAACGTATAGACGAATCTTTTTCAAACTTGGTTTGGCCTCTTCCCGTTCACGTTGTCCCTTGTAACTTTTTTCCTTGTCCAGACTGGACACATGTTGCATGCGACAAACAACAAAAATATTATTATTATGGAATTGTGAGACTAATATATGTGTAAATGCATAGGTCCCCGCCGGGTGAATCCGGGCAGCCCTGACGGAGAACGTTTAAAACGTGCAAAAAAAGTTCTTATCCGCCATTGGGGCTGTGCAGACCTATACGGCGGGGATAAGAACAATTTTAACAAATAAACACTTTTCCACCGGTTGAGAAGGGTATCCTCGGTGTGATAAGAACACTTGCGAATATATATCGTAAATAGCATATGTTGTTCGACAAATCTAACCTAAAATCTCTATTCTAACACAAATCAAACCATCCACATCAATATATCACTAAAAATACCTATATAAGCATCGATTTATCTATTTAAACATCCAAAATACCTTAAAAACTAAGAAAATACGATTCTTATTATTTTCCTTTTCTCAATTGATGTTGTTGTTTCAAGTAGATTAATCCCTTATTGATGAAGAACGAATTTTGGTGAGGGAAGAAGGGGTTTTTTATTTGTGGTAAATTGTAGATTTGAAGATAACATTAAGAGGGAGAGAAGAAGAATGGTTTGAATCTGAGTCTAATTTTAGGGCTCGTTAAAAAATTATGTTATAACTTAGTAAATGTTGTAAGGGCCTTTTGGGTTTAAAAACGGGTTGGTTATAAAAACAGACGGGGCTACTTATATTTGGGGCTAGTTATCATTTTGGTCGACGATTTAACCAAAGCCATCGGCTATATAGGCACCTCAGTAAACCCTTATTGCGCCACTATGGTAGGAAAAAGCATATCACCGATATATAAAACATATTAATACATATTCCAAATATAATTTAAGATGTTCGATATTCCAAGGGTATCGAGATAATCTATTTTCAATATCTTTTAGTCGATATGTCCCTGGCTTTACCCTATTTGTAATAACGTACGGACCTTCCTAGTTTGGAACCAATTTCTCGAACCTTTTTCTTTGGGGTGCCAATATACTTTCCTCGGAATCTTATAACCGACGCTAAATTATCGTTGTTGGACTTTAGATGCATACCTGCTTCGCAATAAGGTCTGATAGTGCAATGAATTTATTTGTGCTCGCCTTTTATTTTCTTCAATCAAATCAAGTTCGGCTCGTCTGCTCTCGCCATTAATCTCTTTAGAATAACGTTCAACTTGATATATAGGTAACATGGTTTCTGATGGGGTCACAACATCCATCCCATAGACTAATAATGTGTATAGTGATTCCGGGGTCGAGGTGCGAGATGTACTTCGGTATGTCCATAACACCTGTTGTAAATAATTCGGCCAACTCCTAGTATTACCCTCCAAATTTTTCTTAAGGCTATCGAGGATCATTTTATTTGTCACCTCGACTTGATCGCTAACATGCGGGTGAAACAATGCCGAAAAACATTGTTGAATTCCTCGAGAGGAGTAGAAAGCCTTCATTTCCTTATTGTCAAACTATGGGTCATTATTCATGGTCAACAGTTTTGGTACACCAAAACAACAACAAATATTTGATAAGATTATTTTATCATATATATTTCCCATGTCCATCGTAGCGGCTCTGCTTTGACCCATTTGGAGAAATAATCTACCGTGACTACAATCATTTGTCTTCTACCTAGGGACAGCGGTAAGAGACCCACTAAATCGATCCCCTATCGGTCAAACGACTATACCTCGGTAATGGACTCGAGCTGTATTGCATGCATTTGAATTGAATTAGAAAATAGGTGACATGTATCACATCTTTTTACTAGCTATCTTGGGTATGCTACAATGATGGACCAATAAAATCCTTCTTGTAGTACTCTTCTGGTCAGAGCTTTAAATTTAAAGTTCGTCGACTCCTCCCCTTCATAATATTCGGATAATGTCATTTGTGACTCACTAATTTCGATGCAACGCAACAGAAGTCTACTTAAATATTTCTTATAAAGTATTTTGCTGATGGCCGCGAATCTGTGGGCTTCAAACCGTACTTTGTTCGCCGTTGTCTTTTTAACTCCCTGTCGTTGTGCCTTCAACCCTTGTCTGTACTCGTTGATATCTGGTAGGCCGTATTTGAATGAAAGATCTGTTCCAAACTCTTTACTATTTTCGGGTTCTCGTGTGTTAGGGTCCATGGGTAGTCACCAGTACACGCCTTTGTTGTTAAAGAGTCGGTTACTGTATTTTTAGCGTTGTGGACATGCTCGTATTAGACACTCTACAGAAAAAATTTCCAAAACAGAATCCAAACATACACTTCTCCAGATTTAGCTTCATTTTTTTTCAATTTGTTAAACGTTTCCTCCAAGCCTGAAAATTATCGTCATCTTTAGCATAATTAACTAATATGCCATCGATATATAGCTCAATGTTACGCACGGTGTGCCCTTCAAATATTTCGTTCACCAACCTTTGGTAAGTTTTTCATGCGTTCTTTAACCTGAAAGGCATGACTTTATAATAGCGCAAACCTCTGTCTGTTATAAACAAAGTGATATTCTGATCTTTAGGGTCTAACATGATTTGGTTGCACCCTGCATATGTGTCCATGGATGATAATAATTTGTTTCCCCACATGGATTCCACCAATTTATCGATGCGAGGAATTGGGAATGGGTCCTTAGGGCACACTCTGTTTAGATCGGTAAAATCCATGCACATCATCCACTTGTCATTTTTATTCTTCACTAAGACCGGGTTAGCTATCCACAAGGGGTATCGAGACTCGCGGATGTATCCTACCATTGATAACCTATCCACCTCGGCAATGATGGCATAAGACTTCTCCTAGGATAAAGACTTTCTTTTCTGAATAACTGGTCAAACATATCTTCGGATCATGAGGATGTAACAAATTACCTCTTCGGGAACTCATGTAACATCCCTTATGTACCAAGAAATAATATGTAACGTTGTAGACAAAAAAAATATTAATTTTTCCCGCACCTCTGATGACAAAATAGTACTAATTTTCAACAAACTTGTCCTCCTGGAAAGATGTAGTGCTCATATTGTTTGTTAGAAATCAAAAACTCGGGGGCCTCCCTAGGATCCTCCATGGGATTGGACCCCGAAGTCGACCCATGTAACTGTTAATCCTTCTAGGACTTAATCACTTTATCGGACCTTGAAGCTAGAATTGTCCGGTAACATTCCCTTACTGTTTTTTACTATTTTGCACGGTCCTATGTTATTCCCCTTATGAATCGTCAAAGCCTATGCGTGTATTCGAGACAACCAAGACCTACCAAAAATTACGTTATACAACGTCGGAGCATCTACCACAATAAAGAGCACTGGTACTTTATTCTTAAAGGTCCTCGACCCAACTCTACCATTTCTTCAAATTCTCCTACAACATCTGCGGTCACTTTGGTAAAACCTACAATTGTCATATCAAACAAGAGGATGACCGAAGGACTTCGTATTTGTTTGTAAGTCGTCATGAAGAAGATATTAGCAGAACTTCTCGTGTCTATCAACACCTTCTGAACCTCATCTCTGATAATTTATTCTACAATCACCACTACATCCTCATGTGGCCCAGTAACTTCTCTCATTTTATCATCATCGTAGTATAATATCGGAGAAGAGTTCCTATAGAGGTGTGGTGAGGCCTCGAATTTCAACTGCATGGCCAAGCTAAAGATATACCTTTTGCAGGAAACTTTGTGACCCTTGCTATGGTATTCCCACAAAAAATGGTTAGTAATTCAAAACATTTACATAAATAACTGACATTTTACTTAGCCTTGGACATCGCCTCCTCTATGATATTGGTTATCTTCTGATCTTACCTAGGATCCAAATACTCTTAGGCTACATCAAACGAATCGCTAGGCTCTAAAATAACCATAATGTTCTTTTGTTTTAGAGCTACCACGACTTCTCTCCCCATAGGATTTTGTTGGGATTTTTATTTAACGAATATTACCAATCTTTCATTCTCAATCAGCACTTGTATCTCTTTTTTAACGCTATACAGTCTTTCGTATCATGTCTGATTTCGTCGTGATATTTATAGTGCATGTACTCTGATTTTACCGTAAAATTTGAATCGGGAACCAGAAATGTACATGATTCCTCGCTTTGTCAAAAATAGTTGTCACGCACTTAATCAACTCAACAAAGTGAGAAATTCCAACCCATTTGTTGGGCATGGGTTTACCTTTTGTTTGAACGTTGGCCACCTGTTGAACCGTCCTCACCCGAGGTGGTAATTGGTTCGTCACTCTTGGTTGGAACTGAGGCGATTGGTAAGTTCTGATCAGTTGTGGTTGAGGAGATTACGCAGGTGCCTGTTGGTAAATCACAACCAGGGACTGCAAAATTTTCTCTCACTGAGAAGCCAACTCTGAGGCTTGTGTTTCCTTCACTAAAATTTGCTTTTCAACCTAAGCAAACAATGCTCTGAATGTGAAGGCTTGATTTTTTGTGACGTTGTCTTTCATAATATCGGGCAACAACCCAGCCTGAACTCAGTTAACATCACGGCTTCTTCACACGTCTCAAGCTCGGTTTTCGTCTTAACAAACTGCCTGGTATAATCCCTTAATTTTTCCCCAACCCTCTATCAAAAGTTAATAATAGTATCCTCACTCCCTCATAACTTCTTTATTTCTACAAACTATTACTCGAACATGGTCCATAACATATCAAAATTCTTGATACAACCCTGCGGTAAACGGTTATAATATTTTGTGGCTCAGTCCTTAAATGTCTGCCAAAATTCTTGGTATAACAACTTGTGATCATTATCAAAATTTATCTTGAAACTTTTGAACAGCTCTAAATAACTGTTCGGATCCTTTTTTACATCGAATTTCTCTAATTTTTAAATATGAAATCACTTCGGAAAATGCTCGGAAATTATTTCATTAGACATCGGAGATGACCTCAAGTTATGTACGGTTTTAAACATACCTCCCCCAAGACCTTTAATGAGGGACACATATAAACCTTCCTCTGATGGATTCACGAATTAATTTCCCACCCTATATCTGAGGCTCTGACTTCCCGAAGGGAGCTAAACATGAGGAGTTGTTTGTTATCCTCTGCCGATAACGACCACCCTGTCTTTATCTACTGAGATGGGGTTCTTTTGTCAATATTTTTCATTTTCTTCTTTGAATCTCCAGATCGGTGAAAAACTTGATGTCGGTCTGCTCACTTCATCACACTATTCTTTTTCTTCTTTTCTCTTGCGTTAGTATTCCCTGTTCGAGGAAAAAGAATCATTATAGCCAAAAACGCATAAACCATTGGACTACGTTGAATCATATTATCGCTTGGATATTATCAATTTCATTGGAAAATAACAACTCTAACGTCTTTCATCATCATGACCTCGAGCCCGATATCTGTTTTTCATTTCGACATCTTCTGGAATCGTTCCCTTCAAATTTCTGACCTGAGTATTTCTCAACTAGTGCTAATTGTTCCTCGACATATTGGTCGTCATAGTGTTGTTCTTTGATTTGTGGCTCTTCGAATAGATGGTCCTCGGATCCTCTTAAAAATTTGCGTTCATCTCTTTTAACGAATTTGTAATTTAGAGTAGTGATTTAGGAGAAAATAGCTTATGGTATCAATTTTCTCCCACTATGGTCGCTATTGATTGCTCTAGAAATGTATGGGCCCGAGTCCACTACCCGATAGTTCTAGAACCAAATCTAGAGAGAGAAACATGGGAAATAGAGAGAGAAAGTGCCAAAAATTAGTTGTAATATTAATTTGTTGCCCCTCTTCAAAAAGGGAATCTTGGTTTATATAATATAGATGGTGGGCCCAAACTCACATGGATGTCCTATTTTAGGATATTCTGCCCTTTTATTACACTAAAACTACTCATGCATTTATTATTACAATATATACCCTCCATATTACTTACTTTACCATTTTATATTACAAACTTATACATTAAGGCCAAAACTCCCTTAACCTGCCCGACGCGTTTAGACCCGGATAAATTATTCCCTTATCATATGCGACTATTGCTAAAGAGTCATCCATAGAATTTGACCTCAGTGAATATGCTCAAATATAACATATTCAAACATTACCGTTAATCTCTTTAACTCATTCAAATATCTTATAACATGGTCCTTTCTTGCCTCAGAAAATCGAGATACATGGTTCACCAAAATTTGCAAATCACTCTCCAAACGCACTTTTTGCCCCACAAATTATTATAAGTTGTAACCTAGATAAACCTGTTTCATACTCTGCCTCATTGTTTGATGCTCTAAACCTGAATCGTATTTCGTGGTACATAGTCTCCCCCGTTGGAGCTATCAATTAGACTCATGCTCCAGAACCTGAAATACTCGATCCCCCGACAGTTTGAACAAACCATTTATCCCCCGAATCTATTTCATTTTTGTCAACCTTTTCAGTATCTGGCCTCTCGGAATAGAATTCGACTGGAGATTCAGGTAAAGCTTAAGCCTTGATTATTGTCCGCGGATTAAAATAAATATCATAATTTCATAATTCTACAGACCATTTTATCATCCTTTCTGAAGCATCTGACTTTTGAAAACATTATCTAAGGGAAATGAAATTCAAACTATGATTGAGTTAGCTTGAAACTACTGGCGTATTTCTGAGCAACTATGACCAACACTAAAGATAATTTTTCCAATTTCAAATACCATTTTTTAGAATCTAGCAAACGTTTTCTCACATAATACACTAGCCTTGGATATCTATGAGTTTCTCACACAAAACGCGTTTACAGCAAGTTCTGAAACTGTAATATAAAGAAATAGTTTCTCTCATCAAATTAGCTTGGTTAAAAATTTCTAGAGAAGACAAATGTTCTTTAATTCTACTGAACACCTCATCACATTCAAGTGTCTAAAATATCTTGAGAAGACAAATGTTCTTTGAAGATCTCGAAATAAACCTGTTCAAATCTGACAGTCTTCCCATTAAAATTTGTACTTCCTTGATTGACCTAAGGGGGGTCCATAGTTATTAAAGCCTTTAACTACTCCATGTCAGCTTCAATCCATTTTCACTCACAATGTAGCCCATAACGTTTCTCGATCGCACACAAAAAGTACACTTCTTATGATTTAATTTCAAACGAATGACTCTCAACATATCATCAATGTATGCCTCCATATTTCTTCTGATTTGGGTGGAAAACCCTTTGTTTACTAACCTTTGATAAGTAGCACCAACATTTTTTAGACCAAAAGGCATCACTCTATAATAATATAATCCTCAATCAGCAATAAATGTTGTGCTTACTTGATCATTCAGATTCATCTGGCTTCGGTTATACCCAACAAAAGCATCTATAAAATAGTTAAATTTATTACCTAATATCGAGTCAACCATTTGATATATTCGTGGGACATGAAAATGATCTTTTGGACAAGCTCAGTTTAAATTAGTGAAATCTAAGCGCATCCTTCATTTGCTATTTTTTCACAAGCATATGATTCGCCCTCCACGCCGAATATCGAGTCTCTCTAATATGACTCACTTTTGAGAGTTGATCCACCTCAACCGTTATTTCCTATGACTTCTCATGATAAAATACTCTTCTTTTTTGGATGTTGGTCTTACGTTCGGATTTACAGCTAGACTGTGACAAATTATCGGAGATGAGACTCCCACCGCATCCTCAATACTCCAAGCAAACATACTTAAGTTTTTTTTTATAAAACATTTATCAACCATTCTCTCATTTGTGGGCATATTGTCAATCTCTTTCCATTGAGAAACATGTATATATCTATATTTTCATCAATTACTAAAGATTCATGGGTATTTCTTAAGTCATCCATTCTTTTCAGATCTGAGGCAGACCCCTCTAATTGTTATTTCCTATCTCTTCGAACCTTCTGATATGTTTAGTGTGCAAATTAATAGCGTAAAACTCCCTAGCCTCTTGCTAGATACTTCATACTGCTCTCAAACGATCTCCAATAACGTATTTCAAACATTAGTAGACTATATAGGTTATTGCATGCATTCTTGAAAACCAAGACCTTCCAAAAATTACATTATAAGTTGTCGGACTATCCACCACTATAAATAACATCCTTACTTTCTTCTTGAATGGTCATCTTCCTAACAAGAATTCCCTTCGATTTCCTGTATAATATTGGTTGTCACACCGGTAGAACCTAATATTTTTCATTCGGACTGAAAGATTACCGGGAGATCTTGTATATTTGCATAGGTTAACATAAACATTACATTAGTCGAACTCCAAGTATCAATGAGTATTCTTTATATTTTGCTTTCTTATATATTTGCTCCATCACAACCGCGTCTTCATGAGGTTCAGCAACATCCCTTAAATTATCATCAAACAAAATAAAAGGTAAAGGGATTTTCCAATAGAGATTAGTTGAAATCCCACCAACCAACTGTGTTGTTAACCTTAAAATGTATCTTTTCGTAGAGTTGTTAGTATACCATCGTGTCGCCTTCAAAAATGGTTAATTACTCAAAATTCCCACATAAACTTTGAACCCTACTTAGTGGTGTTGGTTCATTAACAGCCAATACAGCCTTACAATCTCGATCAGGATAAAGATACGATGCAAAAACATCAAACCCATCTATAGGTCCAATCATTACCATTGTATTTTCTTGCTTAAATGACACAATCATTTCTGGCATTGGTTGATGTTTTACACTCGAAACTTGTTGAGACCCAACTAGATTTTTAATAAAGGTTGTAAACTTCACATTCTCAATTAATGTATGAATTTCTTTATGCAAATCGATACAATCCGTTATATTATGCCCAATACCATTGCGGTACTTACAAAATTTAGTATTCATTTCCTCTCTAGGTTTTGTATTAGGTGGAGGCTTTCGAAATTGAACATGATTTCAAGTTCTCTCAAAAATTGTTGTAACACTCTCTATCAATTTTGCATAATACTCTGGTTGAATCCATTGTTTGACCTAGGATTTTTCTGTAGTACTTGAGTACTTTGTTGTGCATAATTTAGAGTGTATGATTGTTGAAAAATCGAAGTTGTCATCTGAGACGGTCCCGAAAAAAGAGGCAAATTACCTGGAGTTCTAGGTCGAAGAGAAGCTTGTGACTGGTATCTCTGATTATTCGAAGTGTTCATCTACTAAACTTTCTTATGCATGAAATTTGGCCCGAACCTTACCTCTTTGATTTATCATCCTTAATCGGCTCTTATACATAAGCCATTAAATCTCCAAAAGTAAGTGCATTTATCCTTCTTGTTTCATTAGCCAAATCTCCAAGAAGCCACCTTTACCGATAAGCAGCGCATGTGACTTGTTCATTACAATCATCCAAACCTGTTTTGGTAAGCACAAAATAATTAGTGTAATCCTTTAGATGTTTCTCTTTTATTTTCTTACGCTGAATTATAGTGTCCTTATTCGGTTGCATTTCCTTACATCCTACAAATTTCTTTCGGAAAGAAGTATAAAACATCCCAAAGTTAGTTATAGTCCCTTAGGGAATCATGTTCCATTTCAAAGTAGTTCCTTTAAAAATCTATGAGAAATCTCGACATAACACTTTATCGTTATCATCGAAATTCATCATGTAGTTCTTAAGTCCCATCAAACTTCTCTACTTTTGCGATATCGAAGCGCTTCAGAAGTGAGATAGATCGGACTTTAGCAGACAAATGGGATGTCTTCAAATTTATTTTTTTCTATATTGATTTATTCCTATACCATCATTCGCAATCACATAAAGTCATTTTTGCGAAAGGTTTATGAATTAATTAGGAACATTATACTCAAAGTTTGGGTTTTGAAATATATTTCGAGATTCACTTTATTTTTTATACTTATGTTCCCTTCGATAACATTCACCTCGATGAACTTGTCTTTTCGAATAAAGTTTATCTCTAACATCATTTTTTTTTCCTATAACAAACAGCACTTTAAGACATATAAGAATATTCATAAATATTTGAAATAGGTGAATCATTGGATTCTGATATGATATACTTATGTTTTTATTTCTTTTTCATTCTATAAGATCTATAGTCTTGATATACCTGGAATTGAACTTCCCGACTATTATCTAGGTCTCACCAGAATGTCCAATCTAACTTTTGCCCTCATTCACCCTCTGAAATTCAGATTGGACCCTTTCTGGTCGAACCAAAACAAATTATTCTCTACGAACTAATTGATCGCCTAGTTCAATTATTTGTTCTAATAGCTAATTTTTTTCAATCTTCGAAAGTTAAGTGACTTTGTTGGTCCTCTAATTGTGGCTCAGTTTGTGTATCCTTTCGTCCAAGACCTGCTTCAATAGATTCTCTCTCTATAAACATTGTTGGATCTACTTGCACTTCAGAATTCATATCTAGTACTGATAGAAAGGTAAATTTTCAATGATATTTCTAGTTTCAAATCTAATATCTATGTCTCAAACGTACATCACTAATCAATTCTAATATTTTCGAGAGTGAATTGTATGTAACTGATCTAGATGTATTCTTATGGGCAATAATCAAATTGCTTGAAAAACAATGTGTAAATAATACTCTAGAGAGAGAATGTGTCAAGAGTCAAAGTCAATTGTAATGATTCATTCCTTTCCGTATAAATATTTATAGACATAGTAAGTTCCATAGAACAGATATACACTTGTCACATTAGATATTTCACCATATTAGTGTACTAAATAAAAACATATTTGTTATATATTGCATTTTAATTCCTCTAAGCTTCCATTTTACTAAAATCTTCCTTACACATTTTTTGTTGATCATTTTACCCTTTAAACCTAATTATTTTGGCTCAGATTAAATCCACATTTATCACACGGAAAACTACAAACCTATAAATACCCATATAACAAAAGGTGATAAGTTATTACTATATCGATACCCTATATAATATATTAGATATTCACCTCATACAAACAAGTCCATATACTTTGCCTCATAAAATTTTAATATATATCCATACCATACTGTATATATTATTTATAATGTGGGATGTTGGATATGTAACTGAACAAACCGAGTGTTGACCATTTTAAAATAGTGAAGAATGTCCTATAATATTTGAAGAAAACCAATCACTACATATTCACATATAAAATATCAAACAATCTTATGTTCTTGGGTTATTCCAATGTTGATTTTGTTAGTTTTATAGACACAATAAGATTCACAACTCAATACGTATTTATTTTTAATTAGATGTATGATTTTGTGGAAGAATGTGCAGCATACTCTCGTCACATCCTCCACCATCGAGCTTGAGTATGAGGCATACTTTGAAACACTAAGCCATACATTATGGTTAAAGAGCTTTATCACAAGAATACGTCAAGTCCAATGATTCAAAATAATCAATATCTATTGTAAGAATAGTTCATCAGTCATTTTTTTAACAATAAAAACAACCTAAATAAGTCCAAGCATACACAAATCAAGTTCATTTTTGTAAAATAAACAATTCATAATAGTTAATTAAAAGTATAGCATATCGACACAAACTTTATAGTTGCATGACTGAGACTTTATAATCCAAGGTTTTTCACGCAAACTGTTCAAATTAATATCTTTAGTTTAGAGGATATTTATACGCAATGAGAGTTGTGTTTTTTATGATTTTTGTTTTGGTTACATTTTATTTTCAGTTTGTATTGTCATTTATGTTTATATGAATACTTTTGGGTATATAATGCAATGTGCTATATATTTCCAATTTTTTATATTTGATTGAACGATCTCAAATTTATTTAAGCTGAACCACCTAAGAATCAATATATTAAATGGTTATATATGATGTGTCCGGAATTATTCACCACGGCTCACTGAGATAACCGGACAGAGGTAATTTGGACAATAGGTGTCCACTGAGCTATCCGGACAAGACAAAAGTACTAAAACACTAAACACCTTTAGACTAAGCTAGGTTCTAATCTACTGAAAAACTATTGAGTCTTTAAACTCGACCCAGTTTTGTAACTTGACCCGAAAGCCCATGGGTCCATAATTAGGGGTACAAACACCCAACCACTTTCATTAATGAGGGTAATGAACATTTAATATAACCAGACAGCTTAAATTGCTCACTACAAAACATCCAAACATTTAATACCCTTAATATTCTCTAAAACACCTAACAAAATTGCCCTCAGTTCAAAATAATCCACACCAAATTGGCGACCACAGTGGGAGAAGAAGGTTCCTGAATCTATCATTCAAAACCAGCAAGAAAAATCAGTTCGGATGAATCCGGATGAGCAAGCAGTGCCACCACCTTTGATAGAGGTGGTGGGTCAGAACGATGAGTACACAATCAAAGAACGAGACAGACTGAAAGCTTAAATAGAAGCCTTGAGAGCTGCTAAAAATGTGGAGTTAGGCTTGAAAAAAAAATCGAAAGTGTTAGTCATTCACCACACTGACAATCCAAGGGAGAATGACCCATCAGCAAAGACTCATTTGAATACTAAAAAGACCCATATCAGCTCCAAAAAGTCTCACCAGTCTAAAGCGGTGGAGAGCTCAAAGTCTGAGTCCTCTAGCAGCTCCTCGAATGAGGATGGACTTGAGGAGTCCCTGTCATCCAGCAGTGATGAGGGCAAATCTAATAAGAAGAAAAGGTTTGTTAAAAAATATTCAAAAAAGATGGGCAGTCATGGAAGGTTGAAAAGACATCTGGGAAAAGGGTCATCTCACAGCCACAGACATAGCCGGAGGCATGTGGATCAGCTGCTGATGGATCCCTTCATTTTCCATGATGAGCCAGGTATTTTTGCAACACATAATGAAGAAACTGTCTTTAGTCATGGCCGAAATTGGAGACAATCTCCATTATCCTTCAAAATACTGTCTAGAAACCTTCCTAAGAGGTTTGACAGTACTAAGATGGAAAAGTATGATGGGATTAAGGATCCGGATAATCGTCTGGAACAATTTAAAAAGATTATGATGAATTTTGACGATGATGACAAGTTGCTCTGCAGAGCCTTCTCTCAATCTTTTATGAGGAGTGCTCTGAAATGGTACAATAGCCTACCACAAGGGTGCATCAGAAACTTTGACACATTTTGGGTGGCCTTCCGGAGGCAGTTTGTTGGAAGTAAGGAGGTGAAAAGCAATTGAGACATTATTATCCATTGTGCCCAAGAGACAAATGAATCACTAAAAGACTATATAATCCGATTTGTGAACACAAATAATGGGTTAGCTGATTGCTTTGAACATGTAGCAATAGCTTCTCTAAGATAAGGATTAAACCCTACCAATCTGGCCGATTCGGTGACCAGGAAGAAGGCCATGACATGGGGTGGTTTACTAAACCAGGTGGGAAAGAAAATCAATGTTGATGAAACGAAAAAGGCTAGGGTGCACAGGCAAGTGAGATTTGCTCCGGTTGCACCAAACCAGAATCAATCTAGATATAAGGCTAAGGAGGCCGGACAAGGTCCCAAGAGGGCCAAGGCTCAATCTCACCCAGCTTCAGCTCAGAGCCAGCAGTCTAGAGATAAACGAGGACCTTGGGTCCAACCGGAGTGGTTTGCCGAGTTAAAAGATAATATGGCAACCATCTATGACAAAACAAAAGATGAGGTACATTTTAGGAAGTCGACGGAGCTTCAATCTCCTAGGGAAAGTCGTAATACTTGTTTCTGTCAATATCATCATGATATTGGCCATAACACAAAAGATTGCATCGCTTTGAAACAAGAGCTGCAGAATCTGATTGAAAGAGGAAAGTTAGGTGCTTATGTCAAGAGAAGAAGTGGGAATAGGCATGATAATGCTCATCGGGCTGGCCCAGCAAACAATGCAGGGACATCGGCTCCGGACACGGCCATGGTAATTATTGAAAGATTTGATGTAGAATCGAAGTATTTGGATCCTGATCCAGCCCAGAATAAGGTGGGTGTTATAACAGAACATACCAAGACAGTATATGGGCTCATAAGCTTTTTTGAATCGCTTACTATATTTGGGAAGACACAATGACTGTGCCAACTCCTTCTTCAAGGAAGAGGCATGTTCACACATTGGCTACTGAGTTAGAGGGAGGCATGTCCTCCTATCAATCCCTAATTCATTTCCCCTTCATCGTTTTTGATGAGGATGACTTAAGGGACATAGATGGTCCTCATGAAGATGTTGTGGTGATAGGAGCATCCATTGGGGGCAATGACATCAGACGAATTTTGGTTGACACTGGTGATGTATCAATAATTGTTTGGGAGAATGTGCCAGATGTGACTAGAGAGAGAAAGTATAGAGAGATAAATGGGGTTGTCATAAAATAATATTCAATACTCTTTTGCCAAGAAAGTGGGTCACCTTTTATACTAGAATAAGGTGGACCCGCTTAAGTTCTTAGTGGGCCGTTATTTCATATTTAACAAGGCCCTTCAACTAATTTCACGTTTACACATTGGTCCTCGAGGGACTTTTAACACCTTGATAGCTACATCAAGTTTTGTTTATCGCAATTAAACCCTTATGACTTATATTGGCAAATTCCACCCTCATCAGTAGCCCCCCAGTCTTCGAGAGTATTAGGAGCGGAGACTTGTTGCCGAGTCTGTACTTGTTGCCCGATCTCACATGTTCTTTGGGCTAATTGCCTTGGGCGAATCTGTTCTTTTTCCTATGGCGTCGGTCGCTATCCGACGCTGTTCGTATCAGTCTGACCTTCATTCTATCTTCGGGTTCTACTGGACTTTCTTGTCCGACGTTTCGTGGCTCCGACCCGGGTTGACTCCTGTGATGGGCTGGTTTTTCTTACCGGACGCGGTTGTGACGGCCCATATCACCAGTAGGTTCATAAGGGATGGCTTAGGTCAGCTTCTTGCCAGACGGTGGTCGACACGTGTTATCTGCTCATGGGTCACGCCTCTTCAGACTAGGCTCTTAGGGAGACTCTTCATCTTCCCATTGTGCTTTTGTCGATTGATATCCCCCGATCTTTCAACCTTGCCTATAAATACTCCACAATCCTTGGTTTCTCTCAGAGGCATTCTAGAGAGAGGAAGTGCTGTCAGATCAATTCTAGAGAGAGAGAGCTCATCAGACCCTTCTTTATCCCGGAATGTTCGTTTTATGAAACCCATATACCCGAAGCAAAAACCAACCAAGAAAAAGAAAAAATCTGAGTGGAGTTTTGAAGAGTGGTCTAGCATCGGAGATCGAGCAGAAGAATACAGACGCGCTGGTCTGATCTGGGGATCTAACTCCAAACTTTTTGTTCCCGCTTCGCTTCCTCATGACCCTGTCCTAGCCACCCCGATCCCTGCAGAATCTTTCCTCTTAACCGACCCTCCTGTTTCTCCATCTCCAGAGGCTAGTTTTTCTCCAGAAACCGTTGTCCTTTCTTCTAGTGGTAGCTATTCTCATTCCCCTGTAGTTGGGTCGAACAATCCGACCCTATTGCCCGTCAAATCACACGCTCCTCCTCCTCTGTTCCTTCCCCGACGCGCTCGCAAATCCAAGTTCTTGATCATGGGAGAAGATAGTCCATCTACGTCCCCCGTAGGAGGTAACGATCTTGAAATGGTTCAACTTACGCCCTCGATTCGAGGGTATCGGACCGGTATTAACACTGCGGTCACTTTTTTAGGTTTGCCCAAACGCCAGCTTACGCCCGAGGAAGTAGAAGCGGCTCATTGGGCTTTTTCGGGCGATATAGCCGAGGCCTCCACCTCCTGGGTTCGATCATCAGAACCTGATGCTGCTACCGCCCGAAGTTCTGATCAAGCTCCAGACCCCGAAGTGGGAGAATCAGAAGCAGACATTGCGCCTGCGGAGGTCTGTGTTGTTGCTGCTGGCAACGCAGCTAACCCTCCTGACGACCCCTTGGCCGAAGAAGTTGAGGCTGCCATCACTACGAAGTATTTTAGCTGGCTTCAGACGAAAGAATTCGTTTCTCTTTACGAAGGGAAGTACCTCTACTTCCCCGAGTCTGATCATAAGGATCTGCTGATCCGCTGGGGAATTCCCGAATGTGTCAACGTTCGGTTCCCGCTTCCCGGGGAGACCCCCGTTCATGTCCGATCCAGGGAGATTGTGCTGTTTACCGAACTGTTCAACTGGGGGTTGCGCTTCCCTTTAGACCCTGAGATTGCGCTTTATTTCCGCACCCTCCAAATCTGCCCGTCGCAGCTGACGCTGAACGCCTGGTATACTCTAATGTCTTGTATCATGGCTTCCCATCGTTCAGGTCGGGCTATGCCGATGGAGGAGTACGTTGCTATGTCGGGTCTGTCCAAGTCTCCAAAATCCCCGTTCTTCTACTCTTCCCTCCCAAATAAATGGAAGATTGTAAATGATTTCTTGGAGGGGACAAGGGCTGGAAGTATCGATTCGTATTTCTGAGCGGGTGCTGGGAGAACGGTCTTCCCTACACTTCGGAGAATAAGAGGCAGCTGCTGTGGACCTGGGTCCATGATGGTACTACTCCGTTTTTTATTTATTTTATTTACCGACACTTTGCGCAGTGTCGAAGGACTGGCTACAAGGGCTGAAGAAGGACTACTCGAAAGCTGCTGAGGCCACTTTCGAGGTGCTGAAAAACTACTCCCGGAGGCACTGGGTCGGGCTATGCATCGCACCTTCATAGACACGAAATTATTCATGAGCAACCTCTGGCGTTGCTCATCCGAGGTTTTCACCATCGAGCAGCTGCGGCAGCCCCCGAGCTTGGATGACGTGATTTCCAGAACCGGCACTCCTGGGTCGATATTGTACCTACCCAAACGCAACAAGGCGCCTAGCAAGCGCCCGAAGTCAGATGACGAGGGGGGAGAGAAGGATACCGGAGCCGAGGAGGCTGGTGAACCGACTCAGGTGGAGGTGCCCGCGCCTGAAGGAACGGAGGTAAGCCAGGACAGGGCTTTAGCGCAAAAGAGGAAAGGTCGTGCTGATGCGGAGGGGTCTAAGGTGAAGAAACCCAAGCCTTCGAGGAAAGAGAGTAAGGCAGTTGTTAGCGCAGGGGTAGGCACTGTAGGACCGAAGCTTCTGGATCAGGTCGTTAATGTCCAGAGTATTCCAACCGCCATCGTTGTGGAAATTCCGGAAGAAGGCGAGCCCCCCGAGGCTTCAAACCCAGACGCAGCATCGTCGAGTGGCCCAAAATTCCCAGTGCTGTCGATGCTCGGTAGTCCGCACACATTCCCACTACGGGGATCGGACGGTCTAGCTTTATCTTTGTATAACTTGCTTGTACCGGCGGCCATGAAAGAGCGTCGGGCAAAGGAGCTAGGTCAGCAGTTTGTCTCAGCGGAGGCAAAGATCGCTAGTCTGACTTCGGAGGTGGAAACTGCCAAGGCGGCTCAGGCGTTGGCAGAGGGTCGGGTTGCTGAAGCCGAACGTGCCGCGACAGAGGCGAAGACAGCTTCGGAGGAGGCGATGAGAGCTATGGAAGTGGCAAAGAAAGCCGCGGAAGACCGCGCCGCTGCTTTGGCTCTGGAGGTCCAAAAGTTGAAATCCTCGAACGTCGCTTTCGCCAACCGGTGTAGGAAGTGGTCGGAAAAGGAAATTGTCGATGCCAAAGCCGCGTACGCGCTGTCGTTCCATAACCGCTTCCCAGACCTTCACCTCGGGTCGATGTGGTTAGATGTGCCAGAGAAAGACCGGCCCAAGGGGGTCAAGTGTGGAGAATCCGACGACGCTGAGGAGGATGAAGAGAATGAGGACGAGGACGAGGATGAGTGATCCGGGAGTTGTGCTTGTTGTTTTTTTTTGTTTTTTTGCTTTTGCTTACTTATTTGTGTAACTCTTTGGGAGCCGCGGGCCCCTCTATCGTTATTTTTTATGAACATCTTAACTTTGCTTTTGGGGGCCATGGGATCCCCTGTTAATATATCAAGTTTTCTGGTTATATCTGTAATATTGAAAAATTTCCTTGAGGGTCTGTTAAAGTATATATGTAGATCAGTAGAAACCAAAAAACCCATTAAGGTTCTGTAGATCGATATGTCATCGAAAATTTTCCCGGAGGATCGGGAGAATTATATATGTAGATCGGTAAAAGCCGAAAAACCCATTAAGGTTCTGTAGATCGATATGTCATCGAAAATTTTCCCAGAGGATCGGGAGAATTATATATGTAGATCGGTAAAAGCCGAAAAACCCATTAAGGTTCTGTAGATCGATATGTCATCGAAAATTTTCCCAGAGGATCGGGAGAATTATATATATAGATCCATTGATATCAATAGGAACGGACGATGTCCAGCTCGTCAGCTGTCCAAAGTCGCATCAATTCAATATTTGGAAGGCAAAAGGATTTTTCGATTAATGTAATCGGCGGTCGGTTTTTTTTTTCCCGATGCCTCGTTAAAACCTCCTCGCGCCACCGAGGTAGGAAAGAGTGCATCCCCGACCGTTACAATTTGAAACAATGTGAAATACAATTTGAAATACAAGTCCACCACTATTCTAAATACAACTTCAAGTGTTCAATATTCCATGGTAGCCTTAAAAGATGTCCGAGCCTATTCTGCAGGCGGTACGTCCCGCTCTTGATTTTTTCGACAATTTCGTAGGGTCCTTCCCAATTTGGGGCGAGCTTCCCGAGGCTTTTATCTTTTGTGTGAAGGAAGACGCGCCGCAGAACCTTGTCTCCGACCTTAAACTCCCGACGGCGGACTTTGGATGCGTATCGACTTCTCATCAGGGTCTGATAGTGTAAACAGTTTAATCGGGCGCGATTGCGCTTCTCTTCTATGAGGTCGAGCTCGAGTCGTCTGCTGTCGTCGTTCGTCTCCTCCTGATAAGTTCCGATCCTGAAAGAAGGAAAAATAGATTTCGCGGGGGTAACCGCGTCCATACCGTATACCAAAGAGTAAGGTGACTCTTGTGTAGCTGTGCGGGGTGTGGTTCGGTAAGCCCATATCACTTCTTGTAGGTAGTCAGGCCATTTTCCGGCTTTTCCCTCGAGGTTCTTTCTGAGGCCATCCAAAATGGTTCGGTTGGTTACTTCGACCTGCCCGTTCGCTTGAGGGTGGAAAGGAGCAGAGAAGCATTGTCGGATCTTATGAGTGGTGCAGAATGCTTTCATTTCTACACTATCAAACTGTGGCCCATTATCCATAGTCAGTCTCTGCGGCACCCCGAACCGACAACATATGTTAGCCCAGATAAATTTGATGATATATTTGGTCTTCGTGGCGGATAGAGGTTCGGCTTCGACCCATTTGGAGAAATAATCCACCGCCACGACAATCGTCTGTCTTCCTCCCGACGCCATGGGTAACGGTCCGACGAGGTCGATTCCCCATCGGTCAAAGGGTGGCCCTTCGGATATGGATTCTAAGGGAGATGCATGTACGTTTATGGCGTTTCCGAACCGTTGACATGTATCGCAGGTTTTAACTATGAGTCGCGCATCTGCCGTTATCGTCGGCCAATAAAATCCTGCGAGGAGAATTCTCCTAATTAGAGCCTTATATCCGCAGTGGGCCGCGCCCTCACCATCATGTAGCTCGAACACAATTACTTGAGATTCGTGGAACCCTAATCATCGAAGCAGGGGTCGGCTAAAGGATTTCTTGTATAGCACATCCCCTAAAAGGATGTACCCCCGAGCTTTGTTGCGTACCTTCCGTGCCGAAGCGGTGTCATCGGGGAGCCGACCCTCAGCTAGAAAAGAGATAATGTCCCGCCGCCAATCCGAGGTTGCTACCGAAGAGATCTGGCATGCGATTTTAGGTCGGTTGTCCATCTCATGGCGTTTGATAATAGATGGGCTTTCTTGTTCTGTTACCCAAGGATAACTGCTAGAGCAGGAGATCGTTGCCAAGGAATCCGCGGTCGTGTTCTCACTTCTCGGGACATGTTCATAGGTGATTTTGTCAAATGAAGCAGCCAGAACTCTTAGTGCTGCTAGGTATTGTACCAGATGTTCTTTCCGAGCCTCCGCACTCCCCGAAGCTTGGGTTATTAGAAGTTGTGAGTCGCTTATGAGGCGTACTTGTTTCGCCCCGCACACCTGTGCCAACCGCAATCCTGCCAAAGCAGCCTCATATTCTGCTTCGTTGTTTGAAGCGTGGAAACCAAATCGGATGGCTTGGAGCATGCTAACGCCCGACGGGGTTACGATTTGTATCCCCGCTCCACAACCACTAACGTTCGCTCCCCCATCAGTTCGGACGATCCATTCGCCTAGTGCGGTTTCTCGGGGATGTACCTCCTGCTCGGGTCGTTCCGAATGGAACTAGACTAAAAAATCGGCCAAGACCTGGCCCTTAATAGCTGTCCGCGGTTCAAAGTCGATGTCGAAGTCCCCTAGTTCTACCGACCACTTGGATAATCTCCCGGACATATCTGGTCGCTGGAAAACATATTTAAGTGGAAATGATGTGCGGACGACAATAGGGTGGGCTTGAAAGTACGGGCGCATTTTCCGCGCTGCTGTCACTAGGGCAAGCGCCATTTTTTCTAATTTTAAGTAGTGAGTTTCTGCATCCAGCAAGCTTTTGCTCACAAAGTAGACTGCTGTTGGAGCCGGTCCTGATTCGCTGATTAGAGCTGCACTGACCGCGAAGTCCGTGACCGCGATGTAAAGGAAGAGCGTCTCGCCCGTTGTAGGCTTTGTTAGGAGGTTCGGGGACGATATGTATCGTTTGATCCCTAAGAACGCCTCATTACATTCGGGATTCCATGCAAAAAATTTCGCTTGCCGTAAGACCTGAAAAAACGGAGCGCACTTATCAGATGAGCGAGAAATGAATCGATTTAGGGTGGCCAGACGCCCAGTCAGGATCTGGACTTCTTTGATGCTTCGGGGCGGAGTTATGTCGGTTAGAGCTCGGAGCTGGACAGGATCTGCTTCAATCCATTTCTCACTGACGAAGAATCCCAAGAACTTTCCTAACCGGACCCCGAAGGAGCATTTTTCCGGGTTATGTTTGAGATTTATCCCTCGTAAGTTATCAAAAGTTTCCCTGAGATCGGTAAGGTGGGCCATATCGGTTCCGCTTTTGACCAACATGTCATTAATGTACACCTCCATATTCCTCCCGATCTGACCCTCGAATGTTCTGTTAACTAGTCTTTGGTATGTCGCGTCGGCATTCTTTAGCCCGAAGGGCATTACTTTGTAGCAGTATAGTCCCCGGCCTGTGATGAACGTGGTATTTTCCTGGTCCGCGGAGTGTAATTTGATCTGATTGTAACCGGCGTAGGCGTCCATAAACGACAGCAGCTTGTTACCCGATGTCGAATCCACCAGATGGTCGATTCTCGGCATTGGGAAAGGATCCTTTGGGCACGCTCGGTTAAGGTCGGTAAAATCCACACACATTCTCCATTTTCCGCTTTTCTTTTTTACTAGAACGGGGTTAGAAATCCATAACGGATATCTCGCTTCCTTAATATGACCGATGCTGGTCATCCTCTCAACTTCTCGTAGGATTACGTCTGCTTTTTCTGGGGAAAAAGCCCGACGTTTTTGAGTAATTGGTCTGACATTTCTGTTGACGGTCAGCTTGTGAACCGCAAAGGACTCTGGTACCCCCGTAACATCTCCTGAGCACCATGCGAATAAGTCTAGGTTTTCCCGTAGGAGGATCAATAGTTGCTCCCTTAGGGTCGGCAAGAGGCACGCCCCGACCCGCAGAGACTTTCCCGAGGCGAACTGGTGCAGTTCGCACTCTTCGTATGTTGTCAAAAGGCTTGGGGCCTCCCGGGGGTCATCAACTGGTAGCGATCCCGGGGGGATCCCTCTTAATTGATATTCTTGAGCTGGAAACATCTCTTGGTCTTTCTTAGGTGCCAACGCAGCTCGGTAACATTCCCGTGCTGCTTTCTGGCTGCTCCGGACCACACCTACGTTGTTTCCGACCACGTACTTTACACACTGATGGATCGTAGAAGTTACCGCATGCATGCGTGCTATCCAAGACCGGCCAAGAATGGCGTTGTGGGAGGCCGGTGCGTCCACTACCACGAATAAAATCGTGACCTCTTTCTTGAAAGGACCGCGGCCTAGCTGGACTACGCCTTCAAACTCTCCTATAACGTCGGCTGCTGACCCCGTAAACCCGACAATGGTTCGGTCGGACCGCGCAATCACCGGCTGTGTTCTGAATTTGGCAAAAGTAGACGCGAAGATGATATTGGCTGAACTCCCGGTATCCACCAAGATGCGCCGAACCTCCTCTCCCGCAATGGCTGCCCCAATTACAATGGCATCCTCATACGGGCCGGCTATATCCCTCATGTCGTCATCGTCGAAGTGCAGGATCGGAGAAGGGACGCTTCTGGTTTGGAAGCAAGTTCGGGACTCCAACTGAGTGGTTAGGTTGACTATGTGCCTTTTCCTGGATGAGTGTGTAACTCCTGCCATAGAATCTCCCCCGAAGATGGTTAATGACTCAAAAAATTCACAAAGACCTCGCACACTACCGACGCTCTCCCCTGCTTCCTCCTCAATGATCCCGATGATGTTGTGATTCGCTTCGGGATCAAGGTATTCAATGGAGACATCGAAGTGGTCGGTTACCTCCGAAATGGCCATGGTGGTCTCTGGTTTTGGTACAATTACGACTTCTTTCGAGGTCGTGCCCTGCTGCGCCTTCTTTACATATTCCAACAGGTTTCCGTGTTCTATGAGCATCTGTATTTCTTTCTTCAAGGCAATACAGTCCTTCGTGTCATGCCCCACGTCCTCGTGATAGCGGCAATAGCGGTTATTCCTTTGTTCCCGAGGCGTTGGGATCGGGAACGGCCTTCGGTATATCCCGCTCTTCTTGGTCTTTTCGTAGATCGATGCTACACACTCCGTGAGGTCCGCGAAGTATGCAGGTCGTGTCCATTTGTTGGACATGGGTCGCGAAATCGTCTGACCAGCTTGTTTTGGTTTCATACCGGCTGGGGCCGAAGGCTTGGCTGACATAGGAGGGTTCGGGTGTATCGTGCTGATCGGTTGGGCCGCCCTTGCGTAGTCCGACCGGGTGCCCTGCCTTATTACTACCGATGCTTGGGCACTTTGTTGAATCTGCGCTGCCAACTCAGACGCTTCTGTCTCCTCAATTAATAGCTGCTTTTCTATCTGTGCTAAAAGCACGGAGAACGTGAAGGCTTGTTTCTTTGTCACTGCTTGCTTCATTGGCCCCGGAAGCAGACCCAAACGAAACGCAGTCAGGGCCACGTTCTCTTCGCAGTGATCCAGGTCGGTTTTCGCGTCGATGAATCGCCTAGTGTATTCTCTGAGGCTCTCCCCCAGCTTCTGCCTGCAATTCATGATAGTTTCTCCGTTGGCCCGGAAGCTCTTACTTCCCACAAAGTGCTGCCTGAACATCGTCCAGAACGTCCCGAAGTTGCGAATGCAACCCTGCGGTAAACGATTGTACCACTTAGACGCCCTGTCCTTGAAAGTCATGGAAAAAGCTCTACACAGGAGCTTGTCATCGTTATCGAAGCTTAACATGAAGTTCTTGAAGGCCTCCAAATGATTATCCGGGTCCTTTTTCCCGTCGTATTTTTCTAGTTTAGAAATGTCAAATCTCTTCAGGAGTTGTCCCGCTAATATCTCATCGGACAGCAGGGAGGCCCTCCAATTAACTCCGAGCTCACATGCTCCTCCCCCAAGGCCTTCCGTTCGAACTCCATAGAGTCCCTCAACTCCCGGGCTGATAAACTGGCTACTAGTTCTGTAACCATGGTTCTGACTATTCGATGGTTGCCACGGAACTGGTGGCAAAGCTTCCCGCTCTTCGCGGCTGGCGGCATGCATTTCTTCTTTCTCAAAGGATACCGGGGTCTGCTTATCGGCGCTACCCTTTTTATATTTTAGGGGGTCTGCCCGGGGTCCTCGGGGGCGTCAGGAACGATTCTTTTGTGTTCGTTGGACTCTTTCCCGACGCAGATATTCTCTGTCCGACGAGTCATCTGAGGGGTAGTCTAATGTCATGCCACGATGGTTCTCCGGGTTCCGCCGAGTCCTAGCAGTTCGCTCGTCGTCGGGGAGAGAGTCCCTGTAATACCTAACGGGTTGGGCTTCTATTAGCAGATCGACGTCCTGGCCAGCTGCCTCCCGATCCTCCAAGATGGGCTCTTTGCCCTTTCATTCCCGACCCTTTTTCTCATCCAGTGCCCGCTCTCTTTCTTCTTTTAGCCTGGCAATATCCTCAAGGAGTTGTTTTCGGGTCATTATTAAAGTTGACCGCTTGTCCCGCCCCCGATCGTGCCATTCCCGACCAGGGGCTCCTTCGCCTTCCGAACCTGAGACGGCTCGGATGACTTCTCTACCGACCCTCTCTATCGCAGCTTCGCTGTTAATCCCGCAAAATGTGATTTTCAAAGAGCAAAAGATTCCTTTTCGGTATCACTCGGTTCCCACAGACGGCGCCAATGATGTATCAATAATTGTTTGGGAGAATGTTTGGGATCTTGAGCCAGATGTGACTAGAGAGAGAAAGTATAGAGAGATAAAGGGGGTTGTCATAAAATAATATTCAATACCCTTTTGCCAGGCAAGTGGGTCACCTTTTATACTAGAATAAGGTGGACCCGCTTAAGTTCTTAGTGGGCCGTTATTTCATATTTAACAAGGCCCTTCAACTAATTTCACGTTTACACATTGGTCCTCGGGGGACTTTTAACACCTTGATAGCTACATCTAGTTTTGTTTATCGCAATTAAACCCTTATGACTTATATTGGCAAATTCCACCCTCATCAACTGGCAGCTAACCTTCCTGTCAACCTTTGCACTTCTTTAATATTCGGAGGAGGATCTATTTGTAATAAGGCATCAAGCTGGTCCGGATCAGGCTGTATCCCTTTCTCACTTATCACATACCCCAAAAACTTTCCGGATTGCACCCCAAAGATACATTTTTCTGGATTCAATTTTAAATTAACCTTCGCCAAGTTGGCAAAAGTCTCTTGAAGATCTGCTAAGTGTAACTTTTTTTCCATGCTTTTTACCATCATGTCATCAATATATACTTCCATATTTCTCTCAATCTGATCAGCAAAATCTTTTTTCACCAACCTTTGATAGGTAGCTCCATCATTTTTTAATCCAAAAAGCATCGCCTTGTAACAATGGATGACCCTATCTGTAACAAAAGTAGTGTGCTTCTGGTCCTTCGGATCCACCTGTATCTGGTTATAACCGGAGAAAACATCCATGAAGGATAATAACTTGTTCCCAGATGTGGAGTCTACCAATTGATCTATCCGTGGGACTGGATAAAGGTCTTTTGGGCAAGCTCTATTGAGGTCAATAAAGTCGATACACATACGCCATTTCCCAGTATTCTTCTTTACTAACACTGGATTGGTTGTCCATAAAGGGTATTGAGACTCCTTTATGTGCCCCATTTTAGAGAAATCTCTTCTCTTCTGCACAACAGGTGCTACATCTCTCCGGATGGATAATTGGTGTAATATAATATTAGCATGCACTCCGGTTACATGAGCATTACACCAAGAAAAAACATGTTGGTGGTTTGTCAAAAAGGACAACACTTTGCTCTTCAATTTTGATATCATCTTAGATCCAATTTTGACATTTCTTCATTTAGCCAGAGAGTGGGTTTCAACCTCTTCAATTGGAATCAAAACACCAGGGGTCTCTCTGGGTTTATCAATTTCACCCTCACCCAGAGGGGGTGTGCCCCATATTTCCATACTTTAAATGGTGCTAAAGACTTTAACTGGTCTCCACAATGCGACCAGGTGTTCAATGAAATAAAAAAGCATTTATCTTCCCCCAAGACTCTCTACAAACCTATTGATGGAGAGACATTATATATATATTTAGCAGTGTCCGAATGTGCAATAAGTGTGGTGCTAGTAAGAGAGGTGGATAGTTATCCTCGTCCGGTATACTACATCAGCAAGAGCCTGATGGATGCTGAAAAAAGGTACTTGAAACTTGAAAAGCTAGCACTAGCTTTGGTGATTGCTGCCAGGAAAATGAGGCCCTATTTTCAGTCTCATTCTATTGTCGTCCAGACATCTTTTCCCTTGAAAAATATTCTTCAGAAGGCAGACATATCAAGAAGGATGACCAAGTGGTCAGTAGAATTGGGGGATTATGATATGATTTCGCCCCTCGGACTGCAATCAAAGCTCAATCTATTGCTGATTTCCTGGTTGAATTCCATTCAGACAGAAGTACTAAGCAAGCTGCAGATGGAAAAACTAAGAATGTATGGGTTGTCCGAACAGATGGTGGATCAAGTACCATGGGTTGTGGTGTTGTGATATGTTTAACCTCTCCGTATGGCGATAAGTTGTACCGGGCTATATGTTTTACTTGTAGGGCTTCTAACAATGAGTCCGAGTATGAAGCTGCTATATATGGTTAGAAATTAGCCTTTCTTTGTGAGGCTAAAAGAGTCAGGTTAATGAGTGATTCTCAGCTTCTTATCCATCATGCCCAAGGTCAATCTGAGACAAAGAAGGAGCAGTTGATTAAATACTTGTTCGTCCTTAAAGAAGTGGCAGCCAACTTAAAAAATGTTAGCTATGAGCACATACCCAGATTGGAGAACACACTAGCAGACTCCTTGGCAACCATAGTATACTCTGAGTCCTACCCATGGATTCATGTGCAAGAATGTCCATCCATTCAATCCAGTCAGGGCAAGGAAGAGGAGGAAAGTTTGAGTATACAAGTGGTTCAATCTAAAGACTGGAGGTATCCCCTTCTTCAATACATTTCGGATAGAATTTTGCCCCCAGAGAAAGTTGTGGCAAGGAAAATGAAACATAAGGCTCGTGTTTTTTAATCATAAGAGACATCATTTACAAGAAGTCATTTAGTAGACCTATTTTGTGTTGTTTAGGGATTGAAAAGTCTCAGATGGTGCTATCTGAATTACATGATGGTGAAGGATCAGCACACTGTGGCTATAGAGCTTTAACCCGAAGGGTTTTGTTGGCCGGATACTATTGGCCATCCATAATGGCATATGCCAAGGAATTGGTAAAGAAATATGACACGTGCCAAAGATATGGTCATGAGATTCATATCCCAGCTGTCCCACTAGAATCAATTTCTGAGCCAGTGCCTTTTGCTCGTTGGGGACTAGATTTAGTAGGACCTCCACCGATGGCATCCGGAGGGTGCAGAACTATTATTGTAGCCATTGATTATTTTTCCAAGTGGATAGAAGCAGCCCCTTGCCAGGAACTACTTCAAAAGCTGTTCAAATTTATCATATCTAACATATGTTGCAGATTTGGGGTTCCATAAAAGATAATCACAGTTAATGGGCCACAATTTAATAACAAGGACATGGAGAGTTTTTGTGCCTCTAGGGGCATTCAGCATTGCTTCTCTTCTCATTTCCATCCACAAGAAAATGGACAAGTTGAAGTGGCAAACATAACCATTATGTCCGGTCTCAAAAAGAGTTTAGAATGGCCTGCTGGAAAGTAGCCAAGCTATTTACAATAAGTATTATGGGCGTACCGGACTACTCCTGGAGCTGCTACACAAGAATCTCCTTTTGTCTTGGTATATGGGATGGATGCAATTTCTCATGTAGAAGCAACTCTTCCATCATACAGAGTCCACAATTTTTCCGAACAGGCTAATGACGTGGCAATCAGAAGTCAATTGGACTTAATAAAAGAAAAGAGGGTTAAGGCTCATCTTAGAGCCACCCATTATCAAGGCTTGATGAGGAGTAGGTTTGCTTCCAAAATCAAAAGAAGGGATTTTCGACCAGGGGACAAAGTGTTGAGAAACGTCTTCTTACATACTAAGGAGAAGCAGTTCGGCAAGCTAGCTCCAAACTGGGAAGGGCCCTATGAGGTCTCTGAAAAACTTAAGCGTGGGACGTAGAGGCTTCAAGACAAATATGGAAGAATTTTAAACCACCCCTGGAATATTGAACACCTCCGGTTGTATTTGGAATGAAAGTTTTGTAAATATTTACTTGTTTAAAGTCCATGTAAATATTAGGGGCATACTCTTTCCTACCCTGGTGGCGCGGGGAGGTTTTAATGAGGTTTCTGGTTTTTTAAATAAAATTTGATGCCTTCTTAAAATATTCAGAGTGTTTTGATTTACAGTTTCTTAAAAGGATCCTTGGCAGATCGAATTGTTCTAGTGGAATGATGACCATTTAACATTTGTCATCGAAGATTGTAAACACTCTCATCTTAAATACTTGTAAAACAAATAAGGTCTCTTTAAACATCAGCCGCTGATATTTAACAAATATGAAACAAAGTAAAAATTTAGTAAAGTGAACCTATCCGGCTAAAACCGGATGATGATATTAAGACATAAAATGTGCCTTAGCCATCCAAGGACTTTGAGTTTAAAGAAAGGTTACACCGGGTTCAAACCGGACACAGTTACAAAAATGCCTTGGCCTTCCAAAGACTTTAGTATTTCATAAGGATAAGAAAAACAAAGTAAAGAAAATATAGTTAAAACCTCAAGACTAGTTTCCCTTGTATGTTCCTGCATCATCTTTTTTCTTGGAATCTTTGGGTTCGTCACTGGAACTCTCTCTGGTTCCTTCTTCCTCATTGGTAGTGTCGTCAAAACCACTAGAATAGTTCTTCTTATCACAATCCACCATTGTATGGAATGGGATATCTTCATATTCAACATACTGCCACATGGTACTAAACGTTCTCTTCGGAAACGTTTGGTGGAAAAGCAAGACCATATCAGATTTAACTTCGGCATACCTTTTTTTAATGAATCTATCACCTCGTTGGTGTACGCATCAAACTTGGCCTGGATTGTCTTTTCCTGCTCTTTCACCAAATCTTCTTTCTCCTTGGTGACTTTGGACACAGGCTCTTCAAGAGAAGTCTTGTCACCGGACAAGGTTTAGATAACATTGTCTTTGGTCTTCACTTCTTCCTTCAAGGTGGAGAGATCTTTCTCCAAGCCATAGCACTTAGTTTGGAGCTTTGTGTTAGCCTTCTCTAAAGTGACCAGCTTGGTTTCCAGTTATTTTTTGTTTTCTTCAACTCCTCGAGTTATTTCTTCAATGCCTAAATACTTTGGTTGGCATTGAGGAGGTCAGTGGACAAACTCTCCTTATTTGTGTTGAGGGTAGTGATGAGGGCAGACTGACGTTTTACTTGCCTCTCCAAGTTGAGCACTGGCTGAATATGGCCCAACAGAGAGTGAGTCACCGTATCATTTTCCTCTGAAACAGTGAAAGACTTACCATTAAAAGTCACCATGTTGGAGGAGCTTGGGGGAAGGTGGACCAGCAAAGTAGTCTTTTTCAAATTCTTCGAAATAAAGGCCAATATTTTGGAGGCCACTGATGTTTACTCCTTCCCAATCTCCTCCGATACCCTCTCTAGTGTGTAGATCGCTGGGGATTTTATCTGCCAGGGTGGGGTCAGTTGGATCGACCGGAGGTAGAGAATCCGAAGGGCGAAGGACAACTTCATCCCCCAGGGAAACCTTCTTCTTTTTAGCAGTCCTCTCATCACTGCTTGCTCCCCTTTTTCAATCCTTCTTAGGAGGCTTTGAAAGATTCTGAGGTCCACCTGCCTCCCTAATGCTCTCATCTTCAACTACTTTGAGTAAAGTAGCATCGATCCCTCCTTGGGTCTGTGCTTCTTGGTTCTCCGGAGCGATCTCTTTTGTAGCACCTTGAATGACCTCTACTGCAGCTTTCTTTTTCTTGCCCTTCTTCCTTTTCATTTTGCTTGGGGCTTTGGCTCTGGAGTGCAAGACCAATTTACCATCTTTCTCCTCTATTCTCTTGAGAATAACGGTCGGAGAGGGTGGTGTAGTCAGCTCCTCCCAAGTAAGATCTCTCTGACCCGTAGTGTTCCAGAGGTGGGATCTCACCAGGTTTCCTGAGGTAAAGCAGTTGTGGAAAGCATTCTCCCAACGCTCAGCAGCCCAGGCATTTAATTTGGTACACGTGGTCTGCCCCTCCTCCACATAGTCGAAGAACTCCTCCGGCAATACTGACGTAAAAGAAAAAGTAATTTAGTGATAAGTTTTTTACAAAATGAGAAAGACAATGAAAGTAAAATACTTACCTGAGCTTTTCCACCTGCTGGTGAGCATACTAGGATTGACACCAGCCTTGATTTTCCTCCCATTTTCCCACGTCCCACTAATGAATAGGAACTGGGGATTCCAGTATTTCTCTGACTCAAGCAGGCTATCCACCACTTTAAAGTCATCTCCCATATTTAAGTGGTAGAATGGGATATGATGGTTCTTACAAAGGCTGGCTACTGCAGCAAACTGCTCCATTGGGAGGGGAATACCGGACAGCCTTGATGCCATAATGCAGGCAAGGAGAGTATACTAAGCATTGGGACTCAGCTGGCTTGGACAGAGTTTTATCAAGTGGAAATACCTGACAATTTCTGGATCCAAGGGGAATCTGAGCCCCCAGTTGAACAGCTCAGTATAGATGACGATCTCGTTGAGCTTGCAGTCCATCGGAGTTTCTGGTGTGACTGGTATCCTCACCTTAACAGATTCAGGGATCCCCCACTTGGTCCAGATCCGGCCCAACTCAGCGGTGTGAGTATAGACATAATTAATATTCTGCATGGCCATCAGATACTTCACATTGACCTTGTGAAAACAAGTTCCCACTTTGCCTTCCAGACTCTCCGGCAGATCCGGATGGGTCATACAGACTTTCTCATTGCCTTTCCCCTTTTTATTAGAGACAACATCTCTAGTTTTATCGGAAGCTTCAGTTTCGAATTGATCCTCTTCAACATTGTCCTCCATCACCTCTTCCATCATTGTGGAAGGTTTAGCAGTCGTTGTAGATGGGAGAGTGCTAGTTTGTGGCTCAGCAGGTTGTTCGGACGGTTGAGCGTCAGCCTCTCTTAAGGGTCTGGTGTCCAGCTGGGGCTCAGCTCCAGAGGACTTCGTATGAGAACTGATTCTGATAGCCTCGGATCCGGAGGGTTTGTCTCTTGGGGCTCTAATAGATGTCTCTGATCCGAAGGCTTTATCTTTGGCTCTAGACTTGGAGGGCCCTGTTTTGGAAGACTTGGGTTGAGAGCGGGTTGTTTGGCCTTTTACCAGGCGCGTTGTCCGATGAAGGTTAGTTTTCTCTAGGGATTTCTTGATGTCTGACCCCATAAAAATAAATGGAGAAGGCTTTCTAACACTCGATACTGCTTTCTCTTACATGATAGAAGGCTGAGACTCCTGAACCGAGGAGCTTGAAGGGATTGGCGAGAGTTTTGGTTGGAATAAACGTCTAGGTTTTATGTTTTTGGCAGAGGAATATCCTTGATCAGCTTCTAAAGATGGTGAATCAGGTTTACTGCTTGGAGAGACTGGAAGGCCAGCAGCGATACGTCACTCACGTTCAATTTTTTGCGCTTTTTCAAATTAAGAAAGATTTAGCCAACCACCTTTCACGAGAGCTTTTCTTGTTGTGAACATAAAACTGCCTAAGAAACATTTTGAGATGAAAGGTAAAAAGCTCTGAGAAGAAGAAATTACAAAGTGATGAAGATGGTGAAACAGTAAAGGAAAATGATTTATACTAGTGAGGCAAAAAGTTACTGATACCTAGGAGAAAACAAAGAGACCAAGGTAAAGATTGAAGGTGACGCTAACGTAAGAAACATTAAATGCAGGAGTTGCTTTTTGGGCTTAGTGGAAGCGCCGTTCTAGGAAGAAAACAGTAGAAAAAGTCCGAGGATGCATTTCCAATGTGAGAGGGGGGGAATATACTCCAAGAGTAGCAGAAAAGACCGTAAACGGAGGTCTACATGAACGAAAAAGATTGACTGCCCATTTCAGCTTCTCGGGTTAATGGTTGAACCAGATCAATGGAAGTTAGAAGTGAAATGTGGTATTCATAACCATGAGACTTCCAAACATCTAGATTGTCATTTTTTTGTTGGCCGTTTGAATGATGAAGAGATGGAATATGTTGAACTAGCAACCTTCATTGGTACTAACCCCAGAGATATATTGAATGGTGTTAAGAAGTTGAACGAAGATAATGTTTCTACCATGCGGACGATCTACAATGCACGACAGAAAAGTAGGGTTTTAAAAAAGGCGGGTAGGTCACAACTCCAGTTCTTGTTGGGGGAGCTTAAGTCACATAATTATTATGAATGGCATAAATCTGGTGAAGACGATGGACAAATCATTACAGATTTGTTTTTTGCCCATCCAGTCAGTGTTAACCTTTTGCGGACATTTCCAACAGTTTTGATAATGGATAGTACATACAAAGTCATACGATATGGTATGCCATTGTTCGAGATAGTGGGTGTGACGTGTACCGGATTGACTTTTTGTGCGGCAAGTTTCAATTGCGCACCATAGGTACTGTCTACTGTGTACCTATGGTGCACAGTCGAGTGTACCGATGGTACACCACACTGTGTAGCGATGGTTCCATGCACCAGCCGGTACATGGCATGCCGACCGGTGCATGGTACCATCGGTACATACCCCTTTTACCGATGGTACAACGCACTATGGGTACGCCTTCTACAGTACCCATGGTGCACACACTGTTGTACCATTGGTACGCAGTAGTGTGCAACATAGGTACTACTGACTGCGTACTAATGGTGCACAATAACTTGTAATTTTTTGGAATATTTTTTGTTTCGGTTTAAAAAAGTAAGCCTTAGAGCATGGATTGGAGTGGGTTTGATGGTGTTTTTTTATAACGGTTGATGAATTTTGTTAAATTATTATTATGGTTTAAAGGTTTGATTGTAAGAATGGTACGATTTATGTTCATTTGCGGATTCTAAATTGTAATTAAGAATTCAAATTAACTTTAACAAATCTAAAGGAAACAATAGAAATAACATAGTAGATGTCATAATACAAAATATGATAGTTTAACAAATCCTACGAATGAATAAACAACTACCACGTCCGTGAAAAAGATAGATCACAACAAAGCTAAAACAAGTCCAATAATGAGGACAAACAACCAAGGAGAGAATAGCTGCAGGACTTGATCTTTCCACCTAAGTGCACCCGCTTCCCCACGCTCTATAGGCATAGTAACAATCGAGCGAACAACGTCTAGAAATCTGCCGCCCGTAGTACATGGTGGTGGACTAATAGTATGCCAACCATACTCAGCCAGGTACCTCCAGTAGGTGTTCGTCGCAGACTGTCTATATGTGGCAATGGTAACGGTCAAACGATCCTCAGAAAGCAAGTGCTAACGCCAATCTAGTCATGCGCTCTCTCGCCACGTGTACCTGGCTAAATCTCCTTTCTTGTAACCCGGTCGGAGTACAAGTGGGAGTTCGGGCTCATCTTGAACCCGTCCGAACTGGCGCATAATCCGATCAGGCATGTAGCTCTCGACCGTACTCATCATCCGCAAAGGATAAACGATGGTGCGGATCTCCTGCACGGGGAACTGGACTCTAATGTCCTGGTATGGCTCAAATATGACCTGTTCCAAAAAAGTAAAACACTTAGACTGTTTAAAAAAATAAAACTTAATATTAAAATGTTCATGACTGATAAAATTTAAACACTTACATCTGTCTCCTTCTGATCTGTAAGGAGAGTACGAACAACCGATTTGGGGCGGATGTTTTGCCCAACAATCCGCTTCGGTAGACACTTCACAATCCTAGGTTGCCTCGCTACGTGGTCCGTATTCTCTGAGGCTCTAAACGCGGGGAAGTGGTCATAAATCCAGCAATCAAGCATAGCTACAAATCCATAAAGGTTATGCTTCGCTGTTTTCGAAGCATCACCCAAACCACGGAAAAGGAATGCCAATGCACTCGTACCCCATGCGATGTCCCACAACCCATAATCCATATTCGCCAACCCGTACAAGTAGTCAGCCTTGATGCTTTTCTGACTAGTATCCGCAAAAATAGTGCAACCAAATAAGAACATAAGGTATGCTTGTGATACCTGGCAGATAGTCTCAGCACCAGTCTCCTCAACGTAGCGACCCCTGGTAAAAGTCTCCCGCAGCCACTTGATCTTGAAGCCAACGCCTCTAGTGGACTGTATCTCTGCGCGGACCTCATCCACTGTCAAACCTAACATACTAGCATAGTAGTTGTATGCATCATCACATGGAGCCCTGACTACATCCAAGGTCCGTCCAACTACAAGAAGACCTGTAATGCAGCTGACATCGTCGAGGGTAATCGTCATCTCCCCAAATGAGAAATGGAACGTGTTGGTCTCCTGATGCCAATGCTCAACAAAAACCTCATCAAGCACGAAGTGCGTGAAGTACTGAGGCAAGTGGGCTATAAGAGGACCGAAAGGAGTCCGCGCCAAATGTCTCTGCACCTCTGGCTGAGCACTGAGGTCCCACATACGAAGCACGTTATAATGTGCTTGTATGCGTAATGTAGTGTGACCCTATAAATAAAAAAACTAAGTCAGAAAATAGTATTAGTAAAACCTTAGACTAGACGTTTAATAGTTTGGTACTTACCTGTCCTATGAAGACGTGGTACGCCTCGTGCTCCTTGTAGTCAGGAAACAGAGGTGTCTTGTTGCATTTTAAAAATGCAAACGTCTTCCGCTGCTTCTCTGTGTGGATAGCATCGATATGCTCCTCATCGATGGTGTCCTGCTCAGGGTCCCCAGTCGCATCCACCCTGTCACTAACAGGTGGTGGATGTGTACTAGTATGCGCAGGGGACAGACCTCTACGAGCGGGAGAGGGAGGTGGTGGATCACTAGCAGTGGGAGGTGGTGATCGGTGTGATGAACACGTCTCTCGTTGTGAGGAGCCTCCGCCTCTGGTATCATTGACCGAAATCTCTGTGGTTTTTTCTTTCCTCTTCCCATGGTTAATTCGGCGCAAAGACCAATCACTCCTTATCATTTCCTCCTCCTCCCTAAGACGAATAGTCTCAGGGTCTTCAACTAAATCTCGTCCGCGCTTGGCATCGCAGACCCGCTCATCCTCGACGGCCCTTACAGTCTTTAGACTCTTCCCTGAGGGTGGCGCCCGTGACCCAGGGGGGTACGCCCTAGATCGAGGAAGACGTAGCTCCTCAACCGCGTCTGACCTACAAAAGTACAAAACAAATCACAAATTAATAACAGTAACATATGATGTAACCCACAAAATTAAAAACATCAACACTCTAATTCGCAACCGAGCTCCCTATAGAAAGTAATTTCTTATAAATTTCAATTTTTTTAAAAAAATGCAAAAGTAAAACCTTTAAAAGTCTAATTCGACAATTTTTAAAAAAAAAACTACGCACCATAGGTACACAGCAAGCTGTGCCGAGCGGCACGGGCACTTTGTACCGAGCGGCACACCTGCTCGCACCGATGGTGCTGCCCAAGGCGCACCACCGGTGCCCTATGCCGGCCATTTTCCAGCCGACAACTTGGCTGGAAAATGGCCACTAAACCCTAATAATTTTCCTAATTCGAGCCCTAAATCTAACATAAATCCTAAATTATACCCTAAATCTAACCTAAATCTAAAATTCATACCTAAAGCTAACAAAATTAACAAACAAATTTAGATTAGGGAACTTACGTAGGTGGTGGTGGAGGGTTTTTGTTCTTCACCATGATGAAGGAGGAGGAGGAGGAGGAGGAGGAGTGGTGGTGGTGGTGGCTCGCCGGAAAAATTGAGAGAGAAGTGAGAGTGTTTGAGTGTAGAGAGTTTGAGAGTTTGAGAGAAGTAAGAGAAGTGAGGGAAGTGAGAGAAAGTGTAGGGAAAAATGTTGTGGATGGAAGTTAGTAAAACAAATTGGCTTATATACCTAAAAAGGGTATTTTTGGAAAAAAAAATGGGTATACTTAGATCAACTTTGGGTATACTCAAAATTGGGTATACTTAAACCTGAATTGGGTATATATAGCTTGACCCTTCTGTAACAGTATCCATGGATATTCTTCTGTATAACCAATTGTTGCCAAATAATCAGCAACTGTATTATCTCATTGGTTAATATGCTCTGTAATCACTCTGTCAAACAAAAGAGCCAGATTTTGAAGCTCACGTATATACAAAATAAATTGATATTTCTTGGCCTTATATACACTTGACATATGGTTTGCCACTAGCTACTAATTTGTTTCCAAATAAACTGTTATTGCTCCACAGATATTTGCAAACCTTAAACTAACTAACGCAGCCTCACACTCAGCCTCATTATTTGATGCGTGAAAGCTGAAACGAATAGCCTGATATATTGCCTCCCTGTAAGGTACACTAATCGAACCCCTACACTACATCATGATATGCTAAACCCACCATCTGTTTGAACCACCCACATCAAAGTTTCTGGCAAGACCTTTTTATTTGTCCCCTCATCTGATCAACTCGAATGAAATTCAACCAGAAAATCAGCTAAAGCTTGAGCTTTAGTAACCATTCGAGGAGCAAAAAATGGTGTTAAAATCTCCCAATGTAGTCCTCGATCAATGATGAATGTAGTATTTTCCTAATCTTTTGAATCCATTTGGATCTGATTATAACCTGCAAAGGCATCCAAAAAAGAGAGAATTATATTACCTGAAGTAGAATCAACCAGCTGATCTATTCGAGGGACATGGAATGGATATTTAAGGAATGCTCGATTTAAATTTGTAAAATCAACATATGTTTGCCATTTCCGTTCTTCTTTTTTACTAACACCAGATTTGCAGTCCATAAATGATATCATGCCTCTCTAATATGTCCGACCCTAGAGAGGAGATCCACCTCTTGAACAATATCCTCTGACTTTTCCACAAAAAAGCTCGCCTCTTATGAATTACATGTTTTATCCTCGAATCTATAGCTAAGACGTGATATATTATTTCAGATGGACCTCCTATCACATCCTCTATTTTCCAAGCAAAAACATCTAAATTATCAAACAAAAATTGTAACAACTGATCACGCGAAGTAAAAGGCAACAATGTTCATATTCGTAAAGTCTTCCCATTAGAAAAAAATATGCTCTTAAATATCTGCACTCACTATTAAAGAACCTCATTTGAAGTAAACCCCTTTGGTTGTTATTCAACTATTTGAAGTATCATGCTTGTCATATAAATGAGTAGACATTCTTCCGTCTAATTGATTTGTTAAACTGACAATGTGCCTTTTCCTGGAACTATTAGTATTAGTAGGCATATAATATCCCCCAAAGATTGCTACTGATTCAAAATAATCATATAAGCTTCGAACTCGTCCTTGCTCTACTAGCTCATCCACAACCATCAAATTAATCGATATGGATATGTGCCCATATACTTTGATGTTGCATTAAAATCATCATATTTAGAATTTTTTCCTTCAAATTCAGATTAGAAGTTTGTTGTGTTGATGTGCTCGGAGTTTTTGATCCACTGTTTTGTCCTTTAACAAAAGCATCTAACTTACCTTTTTCATATTAAAATATTTCTCTTTCTTTAAAGCTATACAGTCTGCAGTGTCGTGCCTAATATCATTATGATACTTGCAAAATTTGTTGTTGCGCTCTTCTCTAAGTCTGTTTATTAGAGCTAGATTTTTAAAGATTACATGACCTTTGGACTTTTCGTAAATAGCAGCAACATTCTCAGGTAAATTAGTATAATACTCTAGCCTTATCCCCTGATTTGGCCTTGGTCTTTGAAACTGATAACTTGTAACTTGAGTTTGAAACCCTCCAGTTCGAGGAGGCGAATTGTTATTATTCATTGGACGAGGTGGCTGATAATTCGAAGAGTGTCCTTGACTATTTATCACATATCATGAATTCTTTTGAATACATCTAACCCCTCATTGAACCCTAGTTGATTCTTCCATTTTAATTTGGTCCTCGACTTGAGCCATAAGCACTCCAAAAGATAATACTCTTCTTTTTGTTGTTTCATTTTCCAAATCACCTGGTAATAACCATTGTCGAAATGCAACCATAATAATTAACTTTTCACAAATATCCAATCCTGCTTTTGTTAACACAAAACGCTTCATATAGTCCTTCAATTTCTCTCCCACGACTTGCTTACATTGTATTATTGTATCTCCATTTACATGCATTTCTTTGCTTCTCACAAACTATCGTCAAAAAGTTGTGTAAAAATATCTAAAGTTGGTAATAGATCCCCTCGAAATTCTATTATACTACTTCAATGTTGTGCCCCTGAAGGTTTGAGAAAAATTTATGCATACCAGCCTATCATAATCTTCAAAGTTCATCATATAGTTCTTGAATTGTTCGATGTTATCATCATGATCTTGTATCCCATCAATTTATTTGACCTTAGAGATATCAAAATGCTTCGGAAGAGTAATGGACCTTATCTCAACTGTTAAAGGAGAATTTCTCTAGTCTACTCCTTGTACATACTGGTAATATTCTATTGTTCCCATAACAATATACGAATCAGCTACACATATGTATTGGTTAGATGTATTCCCTTCACACCATTCAATTTCCCTCAAACAATGAGGCACATTGTCTCTTTTTGGTTTATATTCCTTGTGCGATTTTCAAGGTCGACCTCTTTCTCTTTTCGAAGATCCTCGATACATATTTTGTTTATATGATCCATCCTCAGATTCTGATCTATCAAATTCATCATCACTAGATGCGATATACCTATATTTGTCTTTCTTTTCTTTTCGCGAAGTACGATGCTCTTTATTAGAGTCAAAATATGTTTTCTTATCATCACTTCAAACTTTATGAGATGTATATGATAGATTATATTGATCTTCCAGCTCGTATTTCTCTTTAACTTGTCGTACTTCAGATTTTGACATACCTGATTGAATATGCTGTTTTCTCTGAAAATACTTGTCATTCAATGATGTTACTTTATCCAGTAACTGATTGATCTGAACTTCAATGTCTGAATGACCTTGCTGCACTAGAATTTGATCACCTTTTTTACTTTTTTCCCTTCGCAAATCAAATCTCAAAGTTCCAATTGCTTTTTAAACCGTTGGATCAGCTTTATTTCCTAGTTCCATATCGATCTAGAGGGATAAAACTGAGCAAGAACTCTACAATTTTTGGTTTTTGACGTGAAATCAAGGTACTGATCGAATAGAACTCCCACAGTGGTCGCCAACTTGTTAAAGTAAAAGAGAGAGTTTGATTTTAAAGAGAGAAAGTAAGAGAGAAGAAATAATATCAATCGAATGAGAAAGTGTCACCATTTATTCATTTCCTCAGCATGTATTTAAAGGCACACCATACTTAGTTTAACTGAATCAGTTATACAAATAGGTAAATTGTACTTCAACCCATTATATTTACAAGTAGTTATAATATCTTCTTTCAACTATACAATTTATCACATACAACATTAATTGTATTACATTTAGGCCCCCAACATGTCATATCCTTATCAATAATAACGTAATTGCATATCCGATTACATTTGTATTTTTTCACAATAGCTCTCTTTTTCTGCAACCCATTATAATATAATTATGCAACCAACTAACAAAGGTTAATTTCATAAAAAATGTCAAATTCCAAATTATTAAAAAATATATAAATGAAAAAAAAGAACATATCCAATTTAAAAAACAAAATTACATTGTTTTTCATATATTTTTTTCTCATGTTTTTCTATTATGACTGCATTTTTTATAACGTATGCACTTTAATTTATGGAACAACTCTTCACCTTGGGATATAATCTAATTCTTCTAAGGGTTTTCAGTTCTTATTTTCAAGCTAGGTAAAAGAACAATATGTAGATTTAAAAATAGGAATTTGTGGTGGTTGTGAAGATGCAAACCAAAAAGGAATTTCAGAATACGCAAACCAAAAAGTATCACCCGAAAAGTATTTTGCAGTGGCTAGTAAACTAAAATAAGAATTTGTGGTGGTAGAATTTGATGAATTCGGATATTTAAGTCACTATGCCTTGACTAAATTCGAAGGGAAATTCAGACCAAACCACCACAATGAAATTCCGAACAGGACAAATGTATTAAGTATTGTCTAAGATAGTTGTTAATCACTTCACACCAAATTACTAATGGGTCCTTAAACCTGACTCGACTTCACGACCCGACCCAATAAGCCTATGGGTTAGTAATTAAGTATAAATACCACAACCACTTTCATTAATGAGGATAATCAGAATTTATAACTAGTAGACAGCTTAATTATCTCTCTACTATCCACACTAAAAACGAAACACCACAAAATACCCAAAAAACCTTTTAAACACTTTACTAGATTACCATCAGGCAGAAATAAACCATACCAAATTGGCGACCACAGTGGGAGTGTGACGGTGCCTGAATTTTACATTCAAAACCAGCAAGTAAAGTAGAGGTGTAAAGTGCAAGGGAAAACAAGGAATATACCATCGAGGAGCGAGACCAGCTGAGGGATGAAATAGAGGCGTTGAGAGCAATAAAACAAGCATAAAAAGAATTAAGGAGAAATCCGGAGCGTCGGCACTTCACCACACTGATAATTCTGGAGATAATGACCAATCTTTGAAGACTCATCCCAGCTCAAAAAGACACACACCGATCTAAGCTTGTTGAGAGTTCTGCATCTGAGTCATCTAACAGTTCATCAAATGAGGCAAAACTTGAAGAATCAATATCTTCTAGTAGTGATGAAGGGAGATCTAAAAATAAAATGAGATTAACTAAAAAGCATTCAAGAAAGAGGGACATACATAGCAGGATCAAGAGGCACCAGGGTAAGGTATTAGCTCACAAGCATATTGATCAGCTGCTGATTGATCCATTTGCCTTTAAGTCTGAGCCGAGTATTTTTGCAATCCATAATGAATATACCGTTTTCAATCGTAGCAAGAATTGGAGGCAATCGCCTTTGTCCGCAAAAATACTCTTCAGACGTCTTCCTAAAAGGTTTGATAGCCCAAAGATGGAAAAATACGATGGGAGTCGAGATTCGGACAACCATCTAGAACCGCTTAAAATTTTTATGATGAATTTTGACGATGATGACAAGCTTTTGTGTAGGGTTTTCTCCTGAACTTTCACAAGGAGTGCTCTTAAATGGTTTAACAGCCTCTCTCAAAGGTGTATAAGAAATTTTTATACGTTCTGGGTTGCCTTCCAGAGGCAATTTGTTGGAAGTAAAGAACTGGATGGTAATAAGGATACCATTATCGATTGTGTTCAGGAACCAAACGAGTCCCTGAAGGAGTACATAAGTCGTTTTGTGAATACAAAGAATGGATTAGCAGATTGCTTCGAACAAGTTGCAATTGCTTCCCTTAGGCAAGGTCTAAATCTAGAGACTTTAGCTGATTTTGTGACTCCGAAGAATGTTATAACTTGGGATGGTTTATTGAACCAAGTGGGAAAACAGATCAATGTAGAAGAGACAAATAAAATAAAGGTACATTGTCAAGTGAGGTCTACCACTACAACAACAACTCCTCCAAACCTCTAACCAATCCGATTATAGGGCAAAAGAGACCGAACAAGGGTCCAATCGGTCGAGATAAAATCAGTCCAACTTAACTTAGATCCAATAAACAAGAAGTAAGAGGAGGGCCTGGGTTCAACCTGAATGGTTTGCTGAGTTGGGAGAGCGTGTGGCTACAATTTATGATAAGACTAAAGATGAGGTGCATTTTAGAAAGTCGGCAGCGTTGTAGTCCTCTAGAGAGAACCGGAACACTCGTTTTTGTCAATATCACAATGATATAGGCCATGATACTCAGGATTGCAAAACATTGAAACAAGAGGTCCTGAACCTTATTGAGAGGGGCAAGTTGGGAGCAAACGTTAAAAAGTGAAAGGGGATCAGGCCGGATAATGCTCAAGCCAATGCTCCCCGGACAAGCCCTTTGAATAAATTTGGGATATCTACACAAGAGGATGCAATGGTGATCATTAAAAGATTTGATGTAGACTCTGAGTATCTGGATACTGATCCAGATCGAAATTAGGTGGGAGTAATAATAGAGAAAAGTAAGACAGTTTCCGGACTGATCAGCTTCTTAGAATCATTAACCATTTTTTGAGGAGATACAGTGACTGCACCTTCCGCTTTATCAAGGAGGGGCATGTCCACATTTTGGTCACCCAATTAGATGGTAGAATGTCTTCCAATTCATAGTTTTTGATAAGAATGACCTAAGGGACATTGCAGGACCTTATGAGGATGCGGTGGTCATAAGGCTTCAATAGGGGGAAACGATATACACTGAATTCTGATTGATACTGGTAGTTCGACAAACATCATGTTTTAAGCTCCTATAAGCAAATGAGAAATCCAGTAGTTATTCAACATTTGAACAGAACCATTGTAGGCTTCACATGAAATTCTGTAAATGTGATCGAGGAGTTCGAAGAGGAAGTACTATTGGGCAAGGGGCCCTTTAAAAAGATGGTAAGAGTGTTGTTTGTTGTGGTTGATTTCCCAACATCATATAACGTAATTTTTAGACGGTCTTGGATCTCCAGAATGCATGATGTGGCATCTGCAGTCCACCAATTCTTGAAATACGTTGTTCAGGGACAAGAAGGTGTTGTCCGGAGCAGTAAAAAAAATAGCCAGGGAGTGTTATGCAATAGCTCTTGCCCCTAAAACTCTAAGGGCAGTCAGAATTAACAATGATTAACAGCTATTGGAGCCTTCTACTGAGGAGAATGAGATTGATGATCCCCGGGAGGCTCTTAGTGTTATAATACCTATTGAAGAAGTTGGAACTCACTCCCTCGTAGATGGCAAAAATGTTAAGATTAGTTCTAAGTTGGCACAAGATTTGAAACACCAGTTGTTATCTTTTTAATGAATAATCAACATGTATTTGCATGGTGCAACAATGATATTACCGGAGTACCAACATATATTATTTCACACAAGTTGTCCATCCGGAGTGATATTGCAACAGTTATACAAAAAATAAGGTATTTCTCCAAGGAAAAAGCAGATGTGATTGTTCAAGAAGTTGACCGGTTAACCAAGATGGGTCATATTAAAGAATATCTATACCCTTTATGGACTGCCAACCCTGTGTTAGTCAAGAAAAATAATGGCAAGTGGCGTATGTGTATTGATTTTACTGACCTCAATAGGGCATGCTCTAAGGATCTTTATCCCGATCCTCAGATAGATCAGTTAGTGGAATCTACATCTGGAAACAAGCTGTTGTCCTTCATGGATGCCTTCTTAGTGTACAACCAGATACAAGTAGATTAGAATGATCAATATCATACTACTTTCATCATAGACAGAAGTCTTCATTGTTACAATGTGATACCCTTCGGGTTGAAAAATGTTGGGGCCACTTATCAGAGACTGGTGAATAAAGCTTTTGCTAATCAGATTGGTAGAAACATGAAAATCTACATAGATGATATGTTGGTTAAAATTCTAGAAGAAGATTCACGTATATCTGACCTACAATACATTTTCCAATTTAGAAGCTGTAAATTTAAAGTTGAACTCTGAGAAATGTGTATTTGGGGTCCGATCTAGAAAATTCTTGGGCTACATAGTAAGTGAAAAGGGAATCCATCCTGATCCGGATAAACTCAATGCGTTACTAACAATGGACCATCCTCGAAATGTTAAAGAAGTTCAAAGACTCACAGGAAGGTTGGCTGCATTGAATAGGTTTATCTCAAGGTCATCAGACAAGTGCGCTTCATTCTCTTAAGTGTTGAGAAATGCTAAAGACTTCAATTGGTCCCCACAATATGACAAAGATTTTATTTAAATAAAGAAACATTTATCTTCACCCAAAACTCTTTTCAAACCTGTTCGGGGAGAAAACCTCTATGTGTATCTAGCTGTGTCAGAATATGCCATAAGTGCTTTACTAGTAAGAGAAGTGGACAATTACCCTCATCTGGTGTATTACACCAGTAAAAGTCTATTGGATGATGAACGAAGATACTTGAAAGTGGAAAAATTGGTGTTGGCCTTGGTAATTGCAGCAAGAAAAATGAGACCCTACTTCCAAGCTCATTCCATTGTTGTCCGAACATCTTTCCCTTTGAAAAATATTCTTCAAAAAGCTGATGTATCAAACAGAATGACCAAGTGGTCAATGGAATTGGGTGATTAAGATATTGACTTTGCCCCTCGAACAACAAATAAAGCCCAATCAGTAGCTAACTTCTTAGTGGAGTTTCATGCTGATAGATCCTCCGGACAGGAATCAGGAAACTTTTCTAAAAAAGAATGGTTAGTTCGAACTGATGGTGGATCAAGTACTATGTGGGGCTAAGAGAGTCTGATTAATGAGTGATTCTCAATTACTTATCCATCATGCTCAAGGGTAGTCTGAAGCAAAGAAAAAACAATTGGTTAAATATTTGCTTATGTTGAAAGAAGTAACAGTAAACTTTAAAAACATTTTCTATGAGCACAATACTAGATCGGAAAATACTTTGGCAGATTCTTTAGCAACTATAGCCTATTCCGAATCCTACCCATGGATTCCCGTACAAGAATGTCCATCTGTACAGATACATCAAAAGAAAGAGGGTGAAAAAAAATATGAACATACTTGTTATTCAACATAAGGAATAGAGATATACTCTTCTCCAATACATCTTCGATGAGGTTTTACCTCCGGATAAAGCTGTGGCAAAAAAGATCAAGTACAAGGCTTGTGGTTACGAAGATAAGTTCTCTACAAAAATTCTTTTAGCAGGCCTCTTCTACACTGTTTAGGGTTTGAAGAATCCCAAGTTGGATTATCTGAATCACATGATGGGGAAGGTTCAGCACACAGTGGCTATAGGGATTTAACCCGGAGAGTATTGTTAGCAGAATACTACTGGCCAACCATAATGGCAGATGATAAATAAATGGTGAAAAATATGATCCTTGTAAAAAATATGTGAATGAAATTCATGTGCCAGCAGTACCTATGGAGTCCATATCTGAACCAGTATCCTTTGCCAGGTGGGGAATGGATCTAGTGGGGCCTCTTTCTATGGCCTCCAGGGGATGTAGGACAATCATAGTTGTTATTGACTATTTCTCTAAGTGGAAAGAGGCAGCTCCTTTGGCTGGAACCACTTCAAATGCAGTTATTAAATTATCTTATTTAATATATGTTGTAGGTTAAGGATTCCCCAAAAGATTACTACAGACAATGGGCCACAGTTGGATAATAATGACATGGAAGCCTTATGTACCTCTAGAGGAATTCAACATTGTTTTTCTTCTCATTTCCACCATCGAGCGAATGGCCAAGTTGAGGTTGCAAGTAGAACTATCTTGTCCAGATTAAAGAAGAATTTGGAAGGAGCTGCAGGAAAAAGGCCAAGTTATTTATAAGAAGTGTTGTGGGCCTATCAAACTACTCATCGGGCTGCCACTGAAGAGTCTCATTTTGCTTTGGTATATAGGATGGATGCAATTACTCCCATAGAGGCTACTTTACCATCACACAGAGTGCAAAACTATTCTGAACAAGCTAATGATGTAGCAGTTAGGAATCAGTTGGACTTGATAGAAGAAAAAAAGGTTAAAACACATTTGAGAACAACGCACTACCAAGGCTTGATGAGGAGCAGATTTTCTTCTAAAGTTAAAATAAGTGATTTTCATATAGGGGACAAAGTTTTAAGAAAAGTATTTTTACACACCAAAGAGAAGAAATTTGGTAAGCTGGCTCCGAACTGGTAGGGACCTTATGTGGTCTATGAAAATGTTAAAACAGGAACATACAGGCTCCAAAACAAAGAAGCGAGAGCTCTAAAGTACCCATGGAATGTTGAGCATCTCATGTTATATTTAGAATATAACTATTTTGTTAATGTTTACTTTTTAAATACCAATGTAAATATTAAGGGGCATACTATTTCCTACCCTGGTGGCGCAGGGAGGTTTTAATGAGGTGTCCGAGTTTTTCAATAATATATGATGTCTTCTTCAAAAGTCTGGTGTGATTTTGTTTCAATTCGAATGTTAAATACTTATTCAACACCCTAGCTCTCAACACTTCTGAAATATCAGAGGCTATTTAAACATTGACCATATAAGATTTAAACAAAATATTAAACAAAAAGGAAATGTGATAATTAACATGATCGGACTCAACCCGATCAATAGTATAAAAGATGCATTGGCCATCAAATGACTTTAGTATTTCAAAACAAAAAAGTACATAATAAAACCTTGGGTATATACATAGACAATATTTTGAAGGGCCAACAAGTATTTTACGCTGACCTTCTTGAAGCATGGACCTATTTTCCCTCCAAGCTCTCCGGAAGAGCATCCAGATGAAACGTACCCACCTTGGTCTCGCCCTTCCGATCTGGAGCTATATCCCCTGTTTGATCGGACGCCTCAGGCTCAAAAGGGGTTTCTTCGATGTTGTCTTCCATAGTTTTTTCCATCACTGTGGAAGGCTGTTCGGATGGCTTTGAGGATGACTGTCTTCTATAATTTCTTCCATTACTTTGTCCTTCAAAGCTTCCGGTCTAGCTCTGAATGATCTTTAAAGGATCTTCTATTTAAATTGAAGTATTATTCTCGTATCTTTTAACCAAAATATCTATCTGGATTATCTTGTTGGATAAAATTATGAATAACACATGTAACATCATGTCTTGGCGGAAAGATGAACCATTACGCCATCCTATTGGCGGATGGATGCATCATTCCGCCAGTGATACGACGATGGACACTAGGTTGATGCCATTCCATAGCGGAATCGAGCAAAATTTGAGTTCTACAAAATTTTATATTTTCGAAAAAACAGATTGGTAGAAAGTAAGTTACTTTTTCGGCGTCCATGTTAGTGTGGAGGTGAACCGATTTCGCATCCATTTCGGTTATAGTTTCGAGATTTTGAAAGGTTGAAGAAAAAAAAGGTTTATAATAGGTCGTGAGTTTTGAATTGTTTATGTTTTGGTTAGTTTTAAGAGGTGAAATGTTAGATTTCAATAGATTTTGTGTTCTGCAACTTCATCTAGTAAATAATGGCATAAAATGTAATTAAATAGAGTTTTAAGGAATTCTTGGATTTTTTACCGATTGTCAATTTTGTAAATACCAAAAAACGAAAACATGCAACTTCACGGAGCAGTTTCGGGTTTTTTCAGCAATTCCCTAAATTATTTTATAAAAACAAATCCTAATATATTATTAATTACAATTTATTTAATAATAATAATAATAATAAAATAATTATTTAAAATATATATTATAAAATATATTTTAAAAATATAATTGCAGCAAAACCAAATTAGTTAACTAAAAAATAAATGTTATTTGTTTTTGGCCAAAACTATTTCCTCCATGAAAATTATTATTTTCTCCACCATAATTTGAAATCTCTAAAACTAGTAAAACATAATTTTACTATTTTACCATTGTTTTGTATTCAAATTTAATGTTAGTTGCCATTAGTGAAATAGATTACCCTACTGTGTAAAAACATAAGATTAAACCTTTTTTAACCCTACATATCCGACTTTGGCAACTTAAATTAACCCTAAACCCCAAAACATCAGTTTTATTGAAGATTGAACACCGTTCGACCATGGGAAATCAAGAATCTCATCCAGGCAGGAGAACATCAGTAAAGCACCGGGTAAGGTATTTTAATGTCGTTTTTTACGTTTTAGAATACAGTAAAATTTGAGCATTTCTCGATTTCAGCATTCCCGATTCAAGAATCTCACATGATTTTTTTATGCACAACATGTGATTCCGAGTGGGCCACTCGGAATCACATGCTCAGTGCATAAAAAAATTTCAGAACAGTGATTTATCCTAAGGCGAACCCAAGTCGAAACCCTAATCGATTCTAACAAATAAATCAAACCCCAATCGACACCATAATCGAATCTAACATAGAAATCTAACAACAATCGACACCCTAATCGAATCTAACAAAGAAATCTAACAACAATCGAAACCCTAATCGAATCTAACAAAGATAACTAACTTCAAACCCTAATCGAAAAATGAAGAATGGGTTTTCTTCTCCAAGGTTTTTCTCTCTTCGAATCTGTTTTGTAAGGTAGTGATAACGGTGAAAAATGGGTTTTCTTCTTTATAAGGTAATGTTAATGGTGAAGCAAGAGTTTTGTTGCAGTTAATGGGTAATGGTATGTTAGGGTAATGGTTTTGTGAAGAAAAAAATGGGTAAAAGGGCAAATTTGTAACTTCCTTTATGGAAGAAATAACATCATTCAGGTTTTTTCAAATTATGGATGAAATAATAATTTTCATAAAGGAAATAGTTTTGGCCTTTGTTTTTTTACACCCGTTAACGTATAAATCTAAAAACCCCATACATTTTTTAAATATCATATCCTAATAGTTAGGAAAATGAAAAAAAGAAGTAAAGTTGTATTTAATATTAAATTTTTCAGAATAAAAAGTTAAAAGATATCTAATAAATTATAGAAAATTATAGATTTTTGGACTATGCATATAAAAAAAAGTTAAAGGTGATACAGTTTTGGATTATATCATAAGATTATTAGAAAAGAGTACTCAAATGCAGACCCGAGCCCAAAACCCTGTCTAAGTCGGAGGAAATACCCATAACAAATAGACAAGGGCGAAGCACCGGGCCCAAAGCCCCTATAAATTACCTTCTCCACACTGTAACCCTAGTCTTTCCCCTCACTCATCTGCGCCTCTGTAGTCGTAAGTTCACCAGCGCATCGGAAAAATGGTAAACCTCTCACTCTCTCCGTCTGGCTGCCGCTCTTAAACTTTCTTTTATCTCTTCGAATCTAATCCATTTAAGCTTCTGCGATCTTGGTGTTATGTAGCCGTTCAAGAGGTTCGTCGAGATCGGGAGGGTTGCTCTAGTCAACTACGGCGAAGACTACGGGAAGCTCGTCGTCATTGTCGATGTGATCGATCAGAACAGAGTATGTGTTAGCTTAATTTATAGACTTGTTTATGTAACTTTCATCTTATAGAACTGTTTGTCTAAGACGTTGATGATATGATAATGCTCTTCTTTAAAGAAGCTGATAAATGATGCAAACATTAATGATAGGCTCTAGTTATTGTTTTCGCTATTTTTGTTGTGTGAATCATGCCTTTGCAATTACCCGCAAAATACCACTTAATCTCCGACTATTTGAGACTGCTTTGCTTTCCGAATTCTCGAAGAGATCATTTGTATATTTGACAGGAGAATTGTTTCGAATTCACGCTTGTTTGTGTTCTCTCATCATCTGAAGTTGAGTGAGACTTCTTTAGAAATGGCTTTTCGGGTCAATAGTTTTAATATTATAGCTTGAGTAGATGTTATGCTGTAGTTTTAACCATTAGTGTTTAGTAGCTCTCTAGATACTTCACTAGACCTTCTAGGATACACCCTAACTTGTCCTTGGTTTGTAATTCTTATTGTTTAAGGATGATTGCTTCAAGTGAATGTTTGAATAGACAAAAAACATTTGCTGAAATATATTCCGGCTATCCTATATTAATTTATAGTGCTCTTGGTTTTTAGTTTTCATTTACTTTGATGTTAATCCTTTTTATTGATATGCATGTCTTACATCTTAAAGCTTTTTAGTTGCTTGCAAAACCATTAATAGTTTTGATACAATTAGTTTTGAATTTTACTGTTGCTTTTGACAGGCGCTTGTGGACGCCCCTGATATGGTTAGAAGCCAGATCAATTTCAAGAGACTTACCTTGACAGACATCAAGGTTGAAATTAACCGAGTCCCTAGGAAGAAGACCCTCATTGAAGCTATGGAGAAAGCTGGTAATGAAAAAGTGAACATCGATCCTCAATTTATAGCATTATGTAATTTTTGTGTGATCATTTATAAAAAACTGTCATTGTTGAACAGATGTGAAGAAGAAGTGGGAGAGTAGCTCATGGGGCAGGAAGCTCATTGTTCAGAAGAAAAGAGCATCTCTTAATGACTTTGACAGGTTCAAGGTTATGTTGGCCAAGATCAAGGTTAGTTTTACAGCACTGCTATCGTTATATATATAATTATTTTGTTGAGTGAATATGAAATTGGTATGCGGAGGTGATGTTGTTTTGTGTTCAACTTATAAGCTAGCTTCTACTTTATTGTCTTTGTTTTAATTAATGACTGATGATGCGTTGTTTTTATGTTGTAATGTGGACAGAGAGCTGGAGTCGTGAGGCAGGAGCTTGCGAAGTTGAAGAAACAGAATGTAGCTTAAGCACTCTTAGTTGTAATGTGAAATTTTAAGTTTTGTATCGGAGCTGGAGTTGTTTTTCTGTTGAGCGATCAAGAGCATTTATCGAATTACTATGTCTTGGATTTTAGAGAGTTTCTAATTGTTTTATGTTTGAGGAATCTGTACACCTTTTATTTATTCGTGGGTTCAAAGATAAGTATTCTTGCTTAGTTATGTTATCTTATAGTTTTGAGTTTTATATTTTGTTAAACATAGGTATTTTTGCTTACTTTTGCTGTTCTCAGACTTTTATGATTAATATTTTGACAGGAATTTTTCTGTGGCTTATTTCACTCTAGTACTATGCCTTCTACATGTGAATTTGTAGACTTAAAAAGTAATAGTGGGAAGTTTTTACCATTGTATAATATAAAGACAACTTAGTTTTCATATCAAATATTGTTCGGCATCTGTTTTGTATAAATAAAGATCTTTTAAGCCGACAGTTTTTATTACTAAGTTTATATAGTTATTAATATTATAGAAATAGAATTTTATGATTTTTAGTTTAAACGGATAAATAATAAATAAATTAATTAATATATGTTATTAAAGTTAAATTTTATTATTGTAGAAACAAAACAAATGTTAATATTATAGAGTTATGGTAATTCAAAATTATGTTACATAAAGAATATCGTCATCAGATGGATGAATGAGTGCAGAGTCTTCAGTTTCTTTATGAAGCCTTCAGTTTCTTTATGAAGCCTTGTTGAGACAAGTGATTCAGAGAATGGCAGGAAGAGCGGTTGATCATTCAGAAGACCCTGAGACCCCAATGGTGCTAGTGAGAACTGTCTGCATTAGGAATGGTTGTTCCAAGAGAAGGTCATACTCGAATCCTTCAACGATGATGCTGTTTAGCTTAAGGCTTTTATTCCAATGTGGATAAAGACTCCATGCATGTTTGCGTAGCCTTAAGGATAGTACCATCCGCAGTGAAAATCCCCTCACTGTATCTCTGCTAGTATTTTCGTCGGACCAGTCTTGAAGGATGAAAACAAGGTTCCAAACTTGACACCTCATCAATAGGAGTTTTCAAAACTTGGCGTAGCCTACTATAAAAATTGAGGATAGTACTCTGTTTTATCGAAGCAGATTTGATTGTACTGGGAAAGATATCCAACAGACTAGGTTCATGATTGAATATTCTGCTAGCGTCTCTACCTAATGATGAGGTGAAACCTTTGAGGGAGAGGCCTAAATTAGGATAGCCTCCAGGGACATGATTTGACTCGGACTCTTCTTCCGGTTTTAGAGGTTAGAGCAGCAGCATGTACTCCTTTGGGATACCATTTGGTCTTAGAATTGGTACTGACCAAGTGATCAGAGGATTCAAGGGTGCAACGTGCTAGACCTAAGACTTCAACAGGAGTGATTTAGTCTCCTAATCTTTTTGAAAAACTTTGACTACCAATCCCTCTTCTGGAAAGAGAGTTCCTCTCTCCGTTACACCCATAATGGAGTATGCCAATTCTTACCTTTGTTGTGACAAGGGGGGTTGAAGGTACTCAATTTGACTGGGCCGCTTTACTAATAAAGGTGCTTTTCTTATGAAAGAAAAAGAACTCCCCTTGAGGGAGAACTTGTTTCACGGGACTCCCTAAAGAGACTCCTCGTGTTAAAACAACTATGTAACTTAATGAAGGACTATGGCAGAAAATCCTTAGGCTTAAGCCCGCCCTCTTGGTAGACTATGACCAATTGGATGGTTAGAGAACAGGGCTCCCTATCGAACTTTTTTTCGCCATCAATGGGATCTCTCATGACTCTTAACATTTATCGTTGTCGGGAACGATGCAGGTGGCATCTACAGCTCGGGTCAACTACTCTTTTTTGTTTACGGTTTCGTATCTCAACAAGCCCTATTTGAGACAAAGGCGGGTTTGGAACTCTCTTCTGGGGTTATCGTAGGGAAGTTGGTTGTATTCCCTAATGTCTTAATATTGACAAATCTTAGGAAATTGGCTACCCATAGGATTCGTGGAGACTAGGCACCTAAGATACTCATAGCTAAGGTGGCGAGAAGCTTTTATGGAATTATTCAGAAGTTGTACTTGCTTTGACCTTTTGCCACAGAGCAAACAACAAAAGACCGATCCAGATTCACCTCACCCTTGACCGTAGATCGTTACCAACAGAGGACCGAGCAGTTGATATCGAAATTCCAGATTCAAAATTCCGGGCTTTCCTTCGCCAATAAAGCGCGAGACGTACTACTGATTGATTCCATACCAGTTTGGCCGGGGAATCCATTTTCTTCTAATAGAACGAAAAACAATCACTTTTGAACAGAGAAATCCAGAACTATCCTTTTTAATGAGAAAAGCCCTTTCCTTACTCCTCAATATAGTCTATGAGAACGTTTTTCTGACCAACTCTATTTCCTAGGATAGGCGGGCACCCTTAAAAAGGGGATAAATCGAGTCAAAACAAAAGACCAGTTAATGCAAGAAAATCTGAACTTTCGGGGGCTTCTTCTCTAAAGAGATAGCTGTCAAATGTCATCGCTTCCCATTCCTCATCCGCACTTCCAGTTCACCTCGCGTTCCTTATCTTCTCTGTGTAACTGCTGTTCTCCCTACGTGCAACCTCCACTCCTTCGCCTTAGGGCGAGTTGCTTAATGCGCCCGAAGTTGTTCTAGTAACTTGGACAAAAGGATTGCGCGGCCGAAATAACATGAGAGAATGGGTGAACGTTTTCCGAATCTTGATCGGAAAGATCATAGTAGGGAGAGAAACTCGAACACAAGTTCACTCGTTTCCTGTTTGCATGTTGATCTACCCGTCATCGAGTGGTCTCTTCAGCCCTTACTTCGGATACCTTTTATGACGGGTCCAATGCCCTATATTCTGCGTATGCCCTATTTGAGACAGCTCTCTATGGGCTTTATTCTCAGTTGGACATTTTAGCTGTCTACCAAGTCTTCCTCGTCCCCGTCTTCAGCCCGTGCAGATGAAGCTCTCTTCTTAGGAGTCGGCCATTGCTTCTGATGGGATTGCTCTCGCCCGTTGGGAATAGCGAAAAGTGAAACCCTCGGTTAAGAGTGTTTACGAATAGCTTCCTTCTTCTTGAAGACTTGCCTTGGGGCTTTAGCTCAAGTAAGTCGACTTTTGCTTGCATGCTTAGAAGTTTCCTCTGACGAATGGGAGTAAGCATTCTTTGGAGTAGTCCTCTTTCTGGGCAGTCTCGACTGTCCGGTGCTGTACTAACTTCTTGGCCACCATCCAATCCTCTGGGATCTCTTCGGATGCCTCCGATACCCTTTGTTCTGAAGCTGAACTTGATAAAAGATAGCGCGATTCTTGCTTAACAGTAGTATTTGAATGTGCGCAGAGAGTGGAGTATGCCTAGAGGTATTACCCTTCTTAAACTTAATCGATTGCTCATTCGCTTGCTTACTCGAGCTTCTCCAACCAGTCGACTAGCCTATATCTGGCCTTTCCCTACTTCATTCCTGATTCCTGTAACCTAGGCCTTCCTTCTTGGAGCTTCAGTCAGCTAACCAGATGTGCGACTAAAGGATTAGCTGTTCCGGACAGAACCGGGCAGAGAATTGGTTGAAGCTGTCCCTGGTGACCCTTATTGCTCTTTTCTTCCTTTCTTCGCGTGAGTTCTCCCATAAATTAGAAAAAGGGGAGCGAATTTGCGAGTTCGTTCCGGTAAGAGATGTGAAAGCCGGATCCAGTCTTGTGCTTGTGTGGAAAGCGTATTTGAGTTACTTTTTAATAAATAACTGGAAAAAGGAGCCTTCTAGCTGGCCTCGTCCGCCCTTTCTGTTAGACGAGTGTAATCTTTTCTTTAAGCTTCCTTAAATGTGGTTTCCGAGAGATTCATGGTCGAAAAGAAAAGACTAGCAGCACCATCACTAGTAGCAGATCCTATATACATAGTGGTGTCCGTCTCAGTTCCAGTCCCAGTCGAAGAACCTGTTGAAGCATGGATAAATTACCTATACCTACACGGGGAACCACCTCTACATGGTAAAAAACCACCACTACCTAATGGAGGGCCGCCTAAGGGATAACCTAGCGGAGAGTACCTACTAGGAGATAAAAAAATAAAGGAGCATCCATCGTCTATAGAAAGAAAGCATTAGAGTCAAACCGAATAAGCATCAGTAGCAAAGGTAGCTAGACCAAGTCCATTACCAAATCCTATAGCTTCAATAACATATCCATACCCAGGTGCATATCGATCGTAGATCCAATACCAAAGCCAGAAGAAGATTCAGATAGATATCCAGATCCATACCCATAATATAAAAAATCTCTGGTGAGAGATCGAGATCCAGTCTCGGCTTCTCTTCGTTCGGATCCAGATCTCATGCTAGTTTCTCTATCGTAGCTAAGGCCTCCTCCCCCAAGGAGCCTTAACCGCAGCCACAAGGCTATATTTGAGGAGCAAGCTCCCACCCCACCAACATGAATATATAGCAATAAAACACCATCATAGTGAAAAAGCCAGTTGCTAGTCACCAGTAAAGACAACGCGATGCCTGAGAGCAAATCACGAGTCATTGGACAGTGGAAAAACGAACTAAATCACTATGGGGTGGGCATTTGCCTTTGGTTTTGCCCTCATAAGCGGTATATGATTCACCGACAGCGTACTCTTCTTTTTGGTCTTTACGAGCTCCTAGTGATGGGCCACCGATTTCTTTATTGACCCATAATTAGCTGTTCACCTGTAATTGCTGCTTTAAATGCAGTGTACCATTCACCCGCGGGGGATGCTGCTAAAACTCAATCTCGATCTGCTGGAAGTCGGATATGAAACGGGCTATGAAACTAAAACAGATGCTTTAACAGGTGAGGTGCTTCAGGTGGTTCAACAGGTGAAGGCTAAACGGCAGGAACTGGTGCATGGATCAACGGGTTATGCTTGAACCAGCGAAGAAAGCAATTGGTTGCAGATGGGTTTATAAGATCAAATAGTTGGACGATGGTTCCGTTGAGCGGCAAAGCTGAGTTAGCTGCATTAAAGCTGGACGAGCAGGCCAGCACAAGTGCCGCACGGACCGCATTGAGATTGCTAAGTCCGTGACAGTTAGCAAGCAAGCAGCCCCAAAAGCAATGAAAAAAAACACACTAAAGCGCGCTCAACGGCTTTTTTTTTGCTTTTCGCAATGCCGATCAAACTATCCCTCCTCCCAATGGGCATAGGGGTTACGTCATGTACGAAACTTTCTTTATAGTATACCACTTCTGGCTCGTCATGTTGCATCTCTTCCGAGACCAGGACCTTTCCTCATGACTTTCGCCTGTTGCGTACCTTGCTTCCACTACTGTACAAATAGCATTTCCTTCTACATGAATACCTGCTACGGTTTGAGCAGCAAAGGGGGTGCCCCTCTTCGCTTTTTCTTTTTTTCCTTTGAATTCACAAGTACCTGCGTAGGACCAAGAAAGCCCCGGCAAGAGTAGGCCGAACAAGCAACGGAATGAGCGCCTCGCCTTTACTCTAATAAGGGCGTTCGTTAACGCTTTACTAATAACATAGAAAGGGGCAAGCCAAAACCTACTCCTAACAAGTTGCTGGATCGAAGTAGAACATTCTCCATCCGCCCGCCAGCAGCAGAGGGGGTTCGATTCCCTTTATACGCGATGTGGCGAAAAAGATTGATTCAACAAGATATGCCTTGCCTGCATTAAGATTTAAAACTTGTCGTCTACTTTCAGGAAATGTTCAAAACAGAGAACTTACAATAATACAACGCCACATTCTCCAAAGATTGAGGAACAAAAAGAGATCTATTAAGAGAAAGATTTATCTGAGAGAAAATTTTAAGAGTTACATCCAATTACAAACTACACGAAAGTTGCCCCTTTTTCATGGGGATTTACCCATCACTGAGATGCACAGAGGAAGAGAACAAACTTCATATATCCCTTTTCTACTCAATCCAGAAACAAGATTGGACGTTATTCCGGTTCGTCTCCATTTTCGTGAAACTATTCCTCAAGCAAGGCAACCGATAAGTCATCGAAGGGTTTGTGTGAATAATGGAATAGAAATAATTACTCATTTTAAACTTTCCCATGGTGATATAATATCTTTTCAAGAAAATAACGTGAGAATCCGCAGTGAGGAAATAAGGAGATCTTTCTATATCGAAATATCAGTTGAGAAAATCATAGGCAAATTCCTGGATCACCAGGTAAAAATGTGGAGACAAACCAAAACAGAATGGTTCCACCTACTCAAAACTAAGAGGGGATGCCGCCTACTACTAAAATCCCGGTTTTTTCAACAGTTGCGTTCTTCTATGCAAGAAGAAGACTTAGAAAGAACAAAGAAGTTTGGATCCGAAAAAGTATGCTTAGGCAGTTCCTTCGCTGAGTACAACAGAATGAAGAGGAATTTGTATCATTTCAAATACCTATTCTTATCGAAGAGAAGGAACGATAAAAACCGAAATCTTCCTACTCGAACAAGAAGTCCTATAGTTTACAACTCTTCTTTATATAGTAATTCGACCTATTGCTCCGCATCCCCCCATCAGTTTACTATGAAGAGAAGAATCAAATGGATCGAACTACCTACTCATTATTCGGAGGTGAATCATAGAACAACAAAAGCTGTGGTATCTTATGAAACTAAGATAGGTCATATCCCTCACGACATAAGATTGAAAGATCCAAACCTTCCTCTTCGGAGCGGAAGCAGACGTGGCTAAAACATATAAAGATCGACGTAGTCGCTCATAAGGACATATCTATCCGGATAGAGGATAGTCTAGATCGATTCATAAATGGATAGAAATCCTGGGTATCCCCGTGGATAGAGATAAAGATAAAGATCCATCTAGATCTTGATTCACTATTTCCATGATGGCCTTTTTATTGATTTTGACGATTGGATTTATCTATGAATGGAAGAGGGTGCTTCGGATCGGAAGTAATCACTAGTGATAGGGGAAAAATCGGGGGGAAGGACAAAGGAAAGAGCGATGCCTACTTTAAATCAATTGATTCGTCATGGTAGAGAAGAAAAATGGTGCACGGACCGTACTCGAGCTTCAGATCAATGTCCCCAGAAGCAAGGAGTACGCCAGCGTGTTTCAATGAGAACACCGAAAAAACCTAATTCAGCTCCACGTAAGATAGCCAAAGTACGGTTGAGCAATCGACATGATATATTTGCTTACATTCCGGGCGAAGGTCATAATTCGCAGGAACATTCTATGGTCTTAATAAGAGGAGGTAAAGTGAAAGATTCGCCAGGTGTGAAATCCCATTGTATTCGAGGAGTCAAGGATTTGCTGGGAATTCCGGATCGAAGAAGAGGCAGATCCAAATATGGTGCGGAAAAACCAATATCAATATGAATGGAAGATGCTTCTGGACCTTTTTTTTCTCGTTCAGTCGATGGAACAACCACAACGTTACGCCCCAAAATATTACTATACGGAGCCCTTACGAATGACCTATAATGGAGTCTACAACACTAGCCAAGAAAGAGTGTATTATTGTTCATTCGCCCGTGGAGGAAGGAAAAAGAAAAGAAAAGTAGCTTTCGCGAGCTAGATTTGAGATTTCGTAAGTAACTCAGTGAGTGCTTTCTAAGAAGGGCTTGGAAAAAGAAAATGAAATACGAACAACTGCGCTGGTCGTAATAGATCGACTTTCATGCTAGTTCTTGCTTTAGCATGAAAGTTCCATTTCAGGGATGGACGACGTACCATGATACTTTCTGTTTTGTCGAGCCCTGCTTTGGTCTCTGGTTTGATGGTTGCATGTGCTAAAATCCCGTACATTCCGTTTTGTTTCTCATCCCAGTCTTTCGTGAAACTTCTGGTTTACTTCTTTTGTTAGGTCTCGACTTCTCCGCTATGATCTTACCAGTAGTTCATATAGGAGCTATAGCCGTTTCATTCCTATTCGTTGTTATGATGTTCCATATTCAAATAGCGGAGATTCACGAAGAAGTCTTGCGCTATTTACCAGTGAGTGGTATTATTGGACTGATCTTTTGGTGGGAAATGTTCTTCATTTTAGATAATGAAACCATTCCATTACTACCAACTCAAAGAAATACGACCTCTCTGAGATATACGGTTTATGCCGGAAAGGTACGAAGTTGGACTAATTTGGAAATATTGGGCAATTTACTTTATACCTACTATTTCGTCTGGTTTTTGGTTCATAGTCTTATTTTATTAGTAGCCATGATTTGGGCTATTGTACTGACTATGCATAGGACTACTAAGGTGAAAAGACAGGATGTATTCCGACGAAATGCTATTGATTTTAGGAGGACTATAATGAGGAGGACGACATACCCACTCACGATCTACTAAAGGTCAAGTAGCTTGATATTGGTTCAAATCCAATTCGTGAGCACATGGGCAATGAAGCAAGTCTAAGGCACTTACTTCTATTTCATAAACAATCTTACTATCTCGTATTGTTTTCCGCGTATTCCTTTCAAGATTGGATTGAGAAGCCGTGGAGCCAAAGATACCCCCAATATAGGCACCTAAATGGGCCTTCGAAGCCGGTGATCTGTTCGGCGTAAGATCCTCCTTCTTCTCTCACTTGACGAAGCGCGCGAGCAATTTTTATTCTCTATCTATTAGGGGTAGGAGTTACTGAACAGCCACCATGTGGAATTTAAAAGGCTTAAGAAAATTCCCTTAAGCTCTACGGAAGGCAGGATCAAAGCGATATCTCTATGCTGTTTAGCTCATCTAGCTCATAGGCGGAGAAGCAAGTCACTCACTCACTTTCAAGAGGAATTAACACTTGCATTGTGATAACTCTTCTTGTTCGCTCTTACGCGTATTAAACGTTATCCCAATAGTAAAGATATGCCACCTCTGTGAAATCATTAATTCAGTTAAGTTCCTGAAATTGAAATCATTAAATCACTTTCTTTAACACTTCGTACCTCGGGTCACTTATTCACTCTTTCTTTCTTAGCGCACTGCTTTATTGCGCGCATTTGGTGCGCTATTGAATAACATTCCTATAATATAAGTGGTCAAACTATCTCCCCATCTCAAGGAGGTCCTCTACTTTGGTTGGCTAGTCGATCTTCCTCTCTCCGAATTGACATTTTGATCACCCTCGTTGTACTTACTCTTTCGAGGGATCACCCGTTGACTTACCTTGAAACTTTCATCTCTATACACAACTCTTAGGGATTCGAGTGAAGTAGCGGACAATACGACAGAGAAAGAGCTAGCTACAACTACTTTTTTATAATATTTCTTGCCTGCTTGAAGCTACGGCATCCCACTGATCCTATAAGAAAGGGTTAGTTGATGCTAGGGTGGTTCCTTACCCTGATTGCTCAGTTGTTAACTGAGCTAAACCATTCTTTTTGAAAAAAAAAGATTTCGTTGAAATTGTTCGTTTTGAAATTTCCTGAAAAGCTAATCATAGGTTCTTCTCTCCATCGGAACAATAGGGCCGTTATGCTCATTACTAAACTTGTTGAAGAGATGAAATATAACCAAGGTATATCTTTTTGATCAGAGGTTGAATCGATTCAATTCAGCAGAAGAAAGAAAAGGCAGATGAAAAAGAAAGGGTCAATGGACCAGTTTCTCACAACGGCCTGCCTTATTCCTTTGAGGATAGGCATCAGGGCTAGAAGACTGTGATACAAAACCACTCAACGAGGAAGAATCTGCAAACGGTCACATTATTGTATAGTAATCCAGTTCGGCCTTCAGACGGGTGTCTTTCCGCCTGGTTTCGATGGGAGAGCAAAATAGGCGAATCTCAATGACGAGACGAATCCGCAACAAGGGCATCTGCCAATTATGTTACGCCAGTGATTGTAGAAAAAGAGTGAAACGGGCTGCTAGAGACCTTGAAACCTCTATTTTACACCTATTAGTATTAGGTATCCTCTCAAACCCAAGCTTTGAAAGTGGCAATACGGCGAAAGCTGCCTAGTTTCTTTCTTCACAGACAACGTAGTGATAAGAAAATGCTAATGCCATTTACTCAGATCCAAGACAGAAAGTGGTTGATGACGACTTTCAGTAGGAGGACTAATTCATTACAACAGGTTGAATCCCGAGATCCTTCTTCCCTTGAGCGGCTCCTGAGCCCAGTTCTCCTTTTTAGAGACCTCTCACTCCGGCATCGAAATCTTCAACTTCTGGCTAAGCCGACATAACATATTCAACCACGGATTAAGTCGACATAACATCCTCACGTTCAGTCAGGTTTTTCTAATGGGATTACCTTGCTGGAATTGGATCAAAGTAGGGCTTTATTGTCCTTCGGCTGCGCCTTCTGCTCGAGCTCGCCGTAGGAAACTTTCCGCCGATGCCTTTCTTAGAGGAGTCACTGGTTTTGAAAAACCTTGTTTCGCTTCGCAGACAAGAGTGTGGACAGTCTATTTCATCGCCTCTACTAATGCAAGTGCAGTTCTCGCTGCTCACCTATATCGAGGGGGCTTTTCTTCGTCTCGCCCATGTGTAACAGCACAGCAAATGCTGAACAACGAGCACCAAGCTCTTTTGCCTATGCGCTTACGAGGACGCCTTCACTTAATGACATTCCTTCCAGATCCAGTTTTTTATATTCTGATCGGGTAATTGCATATTCTGATGATTACTGGTTTTGTATAGAACCAGATGCCTTATGTAGCCGGATGTTCTACCAAAGTTTCAGGCTACACATACGCTCAACGGCTTTCTGGAAGTGAGGGGGATGGCGCATACTCAAACGAGTGGCTTTCCCACACTGATTTACCAACCTATGGCTGAGGCTTACATCCCTTCCTCCCAACCTGTTGTCCTCTGACTCTTCTCCGACAATGGATACGAAATCAAGGGATTGGAGCTCTTCGGTTTCCCTTTTCGATGGTTACGAGTGTGAAATCATTGGTTCTACTTGGCCTAAGGCATTACTTTGGCAGATACCCATTCTCAAGTAGATCTAAGGCATTCTAGCCGTATTTCCGTTCGAATCATTCGTCTTTTTCAGTCTCCCGTAGGGGCGCCCTTCATTGGAGAGGCTAGGAAACTCTGTTTTAATAACTTTACCTTTAGGGGTAACCCATGTAGGGGAGTACCATAGATGGGTAATCTCAATAAAAAAGGGCCTTTAGAGCCCGCTTCCTAATCATGATGATCCATCTAGACGCGAAAACCCCCATTCTTTCTCATTCATGCTGGGCAGAGAGCGGCTATGGCGGTGCACCTATACATCTTGATGAACCTAACACAATGGTAGGTCATCCATTATTTGATGGCTCACATTACACACTTAATGAGATGCTTTATTAATAAATTATTCCAGATCCGTTTTCATAAGTTGAATAAAATAAAAAAGGGTCCCCTTACCTTGGGGTAAGGCATTTTCGGACAAACTAACCATGACCAACTTCCAGTCATGCTTACCGATTAGAACGAGGTGCGTGAATTCGTTTAGCTTTCATCGGCCGGATGAACATACTTTACGGCCAGGGAATCGGAAATCAGCTCCGCTACCATAAAATGTTCTTCAGTATATTTCGTTTCGGAGCCTTGAGACCAGGCTTATGCCTTTATTTCTACTTGACCACAAATTAAACTTTCTCTTTAGGCTCCCCCTTGGGTATAAGCTAAAAAAAAGATGTAATTAGGATGTTTATGATTGGTTCACATCGGTATAAAATACCTGGATTTGTCCAATCAAAGCACGGGAAAAAAGAGTCAAATCACGGGAGTTTACTTGTCCGTCACCCTTTTTTTGAGGAGGAAGCTCGCTTGATTGAATTATTAGACCTTTTCATTTTAAAGTAAAGAGTATAGCATATGATTCTTATCTTTGTTTATTATTGGAGACTATTGTAATGGTGTAATATTCAATCTTTATTAAGGCTTTTTAGTGGTCTTATGAATTCTCCTTCCGGTGTAGCTGTATTCCAGGAATCTTTATCCTCATTTGCTTTTATTTGGATTTTTCTTCAAGTAGAATATGAAGACAGGTGGTATTAGTAAGTGAGAGGTTTCGTTTATATATTCGTATATAGAGATAGACGTCAGTAAGGTCAGGGCTGGGCCGGGCGGACCCCGGCTTCCGACGTACATAAAGATCAAGCCCTAACATCGTTCTGTTTGTGCCATTTTATCTGCCAAAACAACAACATTTATGTCAGTCATATAGAAGACCAACGCTTCATTCCGACGGACGACTCAAACTAAAAAGAGGAAGATCTCCAACCTTACCTTAGTATCTATGAAAGGAATATCTCCTATTGAAACCAACCCCATTTAATTTAAACTCACCTCGAGCTAGGTAGGCACGCAAGAAGACCGAGTCTACCTTTTATTTAGTTAGGCAGGAAGGCAAGCCAAAGCAATTCAACCAACCCGAGGCGACCAACGGGAGGAATTCATTTCATTAAGAAACCCGCCTTCCAAACCAATCCGACTTTGCTTTGTGAGAGCGGAGCGAAGGTAAGGTCATTTACTTTCTAACCTGCTCGACAGAGAGAGCGCACCCAAAAAAGAAAGCTAGGAACGAAGGATAAGACAAATTAAAATAGCTAGGTTCCTTTATTCCTCGGAAGCAGAATCATTGTAATTTGGCTAAGCTAATGAATAGGAGGAATTCCTCTCTTTCCAGCTCTCCTCGGTCGGGTATCGGGTGGTAATTGACAACCAGACTTTCTCTTCTCACCAGACGAATTATTAGATTCATTCCTATTATCCGGATTTGAGGCCGTGACCGCACCCAAGGCATCAGTCCTAGCATGACTCTAAGAACCTTGGCTTGGGAACCTTTGAGAAAGGATCTGGAAACGTAATTGGAGATCACTAGCTTTAAACTAAGCTTTTCGGTCAACCTCATACTAAATAACCTGATATTGATGACAGCCGACCCTTCGCATTGCAGCAGGAAATCCTCCAGCTGGCTCTACCTCCCCCACAACCAGCACTTGATACAGCACAGATCCGGGCCCTCGTGGGCTTGGGTTAAAGGCCTTACTACCCCTTTCATCCTACACCAGTCCATGCTTACGCCACTAAGTTAAGAGTGGTCGACTCTATCTTCCCTTATTTTCCTAGGCCACATACATGTGTTCTATCTCGCGCATGTCTTGGGCGAACCACCTTCAGGAATTCCGTTTGTGATGCACATGTATTGCTGCCTGCCTTCTATCATTGAGAAGATCGCAAGTCAGCCTAGTTTTCTTTGTCTGGACCTGCAGATCTTTCGGTAAACCAATAGCCCTCTGCTTTGAGCTCTTTTGATGCTCTACGTCGATCGATGGGGGAGGTTTGAACAGTGGGGGGCATCAGCATAAGGCTACCGCTTTTAGATGATGCAACCCTTTATTCTTTTTTTCGTGCGAAATGGATTCTTTTCTATTTGAAAACCTTCTTCCTTCCACCAATGCTTCCTCCAACATCCTTTGATTCCGATTTCACCAATCAATGGTGGTCAGGCTATCCCCACCTAAAATAGATTATACTAATCACATTACCCCATTGAGGGAGCGTAACTGACTAAGTGAGCTGTTTAAGTAGCAAATTTTTCTACCTTTTTCAAAACCTTTTTTTTACCTTTTGCAGATAGGCCTTGATTTCGATCTGATGCGGCATAAACTGAATATGGATATGAAGAGCCTCGTGGGTAATCTTCTACTAGTGCTGGTGGGTGGGCTGGTTTGGATTCAACTGCTTCTTATATAAGGTCTTCTTCTTCAGTGAGCTATGCAGGCGTACTATCACTATAGTTTTTCACTACTCGAGGAGAACTATGGGCTACTCCATTCTTTACTTTAAGTTACTAGTTAGTTTAGCTTTCCTTTCCCTACTTCGACAGCTAACGACAAAACTGGCTCAAACCGTTGAGTAGTTGCTTCGCTTCCCGCCGATGAAAATATACGGGAACACTTCCAGAAGTGAGCTACGGGCTATTCACTCTAAAATCTGTTTATCCTGAACCTGCTAACTATTTGACTGGCTCACGTACTATCGTTCTATTTGAATTCCGTTTCGCCTCAAGGTTGAAAGCGGCTTGGCTTCATACTATAACGGATTGGACTGAAACCGGCTGCCCGGCCTACTTCCATCGCCGGAGATGAGACTGAGCTTCATCTGGACTTATTCCCATTGAAATTCTTTCCTTGACTCTATACCCGAACGAGGGGAATTGAATAATACTTGAAAGGAGAAAGATATACATACTTCTTGTAATACCTGGAATGGACGAACGAAAAGAAAGTAAAGTGTGAAGTTTAGTCTACCGGAGCTCATCTCTTAGTAAACGATATTCATTTCAATAGGAAGAGAGAAAGTTAGATAAGAATTATCATAGATAAGAGAGATTCCTTCTGCCCTTTGCTTTTATAGTCAAGTGAGGTAGTCCTCTCCCAGGAGCTTAGCCTTGTTTGACCTGAAATGGGTCGACGACAGCCGGGATACCAGAGGGCATCAATTCCAATCTTACTTCGGAAGCAAAAGTATAAACTGAAACTTTTCTTCTTTTAGTGGGGATCCATGTTCCAGTAATTGGTGTAAAAAGATATGCCTTATGGTCAATTAAGATATGTTTCTTTCCGAACTAACATGAAAAGAGATACATGCGAGTTCGACTCTCGTTCTATCCATCCATGTTCAGCAGTCCTTGTTGGATTGGAACTGTTGATGGCGGTACCGCTCAACTACGAGATGCTTGAAAGTCGATGTATCAATGTTCCCAAGAGTAGCATCAAACGGCAAGCCATGCTTCAAGCTAAGTTAATATAGATAGAATTTATTGCTAAACGAACTCTCTCTGTCAAAGATTCTCATTATGAATTTATAACCTGCCTACCTTTCTTTTAAGTAAGGGATCATACCTATCTATGGAAGAAAGAGGGCCATGGGAACAAGATTCGAGCGAAAGCCTTACGCGAGAAGTTGCGCGAAGGGGATGGGTCATGGAGAAAGACCAACTTCCTTCTAGTCTGATAGATCGCTTTCTCTTGCACATTAATGAATGGATCGAGGAATTGCGTATGAAAGGTTTATAGTCTATCTGAGGCTATCTATCTAGTACGATCGATCAAGTCATTCCCTAAACAGGTGTAAGTCTCGGTTTATAAAGTGATATTGATTCTGATGAATTCGAATGATGTTCCATTTTCATTTCTTCTTATGTGCGTGCATCTTTCTTTCTCCCATGCTTTCCGTTGGTCAACAACCAACCACAGCTCTCTTTAGTTCTTCACTACTCGTACAGGCTTGACGGAGTGAAGCTGTCTGGAGGGAATCATTTTTCTCAATCAAGAAAGAATGCCTCAACTGGATAAAAAACCA